>OY856412.1:144167106-144439606 GCA_963693085.1 Alisma plantago-aquatica | reverse complement strand
TGTACAAGATATATACATCAAAAATCTCCCTTTTAGGGTTACATCATCATACACAACTAGGATCTAGATAGAGGGAAGTCTAGACTACTCCACTTTTGTCTCCAAGCAACATATCCATCATCTAGTCCATGTCAACGCTAAGATCTTCATGCCATATCCATCACCTTGTTCCACATTTGGGTGGTTGCGAAAGCACCCAACAAGAGGGAAGGAAAATAAAAGTATGTGTCAAAAATCTATTCTAATGTAACAAGATGAGAAAAACATGTAAAACAAGCTAGGGTTCATCATAAGATGAAGACAATTAAGAGAATGAGGCCATATATATATAAAAGAATATTTCAATAGATGCTTGCCATAAACAACATATCACAAAAGAATTACATGTATGATTAATATTGACTACCTTAACTAAGTAGGGTTGAGGCACCTACCGGACCTTCAACCAAAGGGTGAGGGGAGAATAAGACATTCCCAGTCACCTACACACATTTTGTGTGTGGGGGAAAGTAACACGTTCCCTAGGGGAGAAATAACACATTCCCCAACTATGGTGGTTGTACATACAAGTACCACTACACTAGTTAATTAGTCTAATGAAATCAACATGCTAGAAATAATGGCAAGTAATAACATCATCCAAATAAAACATGGCAAAGGGGTACCAAGACCCAATAATAATATTCTAACATGATTATGAGGCAAGTATAGCAATAGATTCAAAAGAAAAGAATACAAGGTGCAAATAAGCCTCATTATGGAAAGCATAGGTTAAGGAACAAATAATTCCCAACTGAAGTGTATTAAGCACATACCTTATTCTTTATAATCCTAGAATCACTTTTCATAACTTTTACACGAGATCAGATCCACTTTCCCTAATATGATCATCATATTTATGTATTAGATATATGTATATTCATTAAAGACTTAAAACCCTAAAGTTACTAACTTTTTCTACAAACCATCGATTTAGGTCTCAAAAGCATCATCATTGTCTTAGTTAGGGTTTTCTGATCAAAATGGTATATAATATTATGTATTTTGAAGATATAGACTTTTAGATGCATTTTTGGTGATTTTTAGTTAATTAAATCATCCACAAAAATACCTACTCGAAAAACTCAAAATCAGACTTCAAAAATATTTTTAATGGATAGAGGGGATTTTTATGAGTTCATATCATATTTTAGATTTATTTTTAGACAAGTGAGTCAAAAGATATGATTTTTAGAAGTTGGACCAATCAGAAATTGACACATCATGAAACTGAGCTAGAGAAGGGGTAAAATCATAAAAACACATGAGAGCTTCTTTCCCACTCACACGAGGCCATGGCCGGTGATATAGCAAGATGCTTCTTGCTTGGACTTTTGGGCAAAATCACAAATAAACGGGAAACTCGATGCGAAGGTATGTAAAAGAAAGCTCAAGGAAATACGAATTCAGGGGTACCTTTGATTTTAGCAGAGATGAAGAGAAAATGGAGATACACCGACAGCTCGTCGGGGGTCGCAACATCAATGAAATGAGAAATCAAGAGGTGCATTGGATTTAAAAAGCGAGGGTGAAGCTAATAGTGGGGTTATATATAGGTGAGGGGAAGGGATGTGGCGAGGAGGTTGGTGGCCGAAAAGCTTGGGAAGCAAGCAATGAGGTTTTTCTCGATTTTTTATGAAACTAAATGAGTAGGGTCTCTTTAGATGCGGAATCATAAATACAACTCATAGGAGAAAGAATCGTGCGAAACCATCAACTGAGGAGTAAGAAATTTGGATTTCAATATCAAGACTATGTGGCCGTAATGTTCACCAGTGTGTCTCCTACTTAAGGTAGGAGATGATCCACGAGCCATTGGATTAAGATCTAATGCTCCATGTGTTATGACCCGTTTCAAAGCTTATTGGTAAGCATTATGATTTGAGCCTACTTAAAGTTATTTGAGCTAACTTATGTGCTCATGTGATGGTTAGTGCATCATTAACTTGATTTAGTTGAATTAAGCACATAAGATCAATTAGTGCATAATTACAATGATTAAGTTGAGTAAAGTGATAATCGGATGCAATTGGAACTTTGAACCAGTGAAATAGTAAAATTAGCATGATATATTGCTCTGAGGGCATAGAGAATCTCGCGCTTGAAATATTGCAAGAAGAATCGACCGATTTGGACCCCCGAGGCCATAGTTATGGCAATTGTGAGAATCTTGGACTGGAATGTAATTTTTCCATTTAAGTGGGTCGGCAGCCTGTTAATTATCTCCTTCATTTCTATTTAGATCCCATTGGAACAGGGCATGGTAGCGGCGCCCTAAACCTGCGATTGAGTGACCTCTGAAGGAAAAGCTTGCTGGCGATTTCTCTTTAGCCCTCACCACCGATCCAACCTTGGCATCGAGTCTTCCATCTTCTTCCTCCTCGCCCTAGGTGCGCAGCACCTCGACCAGCTGAGCGGCGGACAGCAGAAGCAGCAGCTTGGCTGCTGCACGGCACTGGCCATGGGCCGTTTTGGGCGAGCTAGGCACCAAGGAAGGTGCGATTGATCCCGTTCGTGAGGTTCGTGCACCCAATTGCAGCTCCAGCTGCACCTAGCAACCCAATCAAAGCTCACCTAGTTGGGCGGTGCCCCTACCTTGCAGCAGCAGTAGCTGCACGTAGCAGCGGCACACGACCAAGGAGGAGTTCGTTGGCTGATCTGAAACTCCGGGAAGGTACTCTCTACCTCTGATTCATGGTCATGGATTTGACTTTGCAGCTATAGATGTGCCAATATCAAGCACGGTTCTCCTTTTCAGTCTGTCAGTAATCGTAGAGGTGTCTGTTCTGCAAATAGGTTTGAATCAGAACCCTATGGCATGGCTTTTGCCAAGGAGATGATGCCCTTGTGCTTGGTCTAGATTCTAGATAAGAAATCCGCAGCCTTAGCCTAAGATTTAGCTTTTGTTTGGGCCAATTTTAGATTTGTGCATGATGAAGCCATTCTACTGTCGAGTTGCAGGAACAACAAGCTGATCGGTCGAGTTGCAAGCTGATCGGTCGAGTTTCTGACCAATCGGTCGAGTTTCAGAGTAGTGAGTGGCAGTTCATTCAGAAATCATTATTTAACTCAATTTAAGTGCTTAATTGCTTCAGTATCAGTTGGTATAACTCCTAAACAGTGTAGCACATACAATAGAGTATGATAGATTCATTGGAACTTGAAATACGTAATATGATTGATAAAAATGATAGAATTTCCTGTATTACAACTGCAATGTATACGTTGAGCATAAAATGGATGTTTAGCATCGAAACTGGATAAGTTGATACTGAGTCATGTTTAAAGATGACAAATGATGTATATGTGTTTTCAAGTGATGCTCAGAATGTGAAATAAGTATGAAATGTGATATTCCTGTTTAAGTGTTTATATGTTAATCAGTTAATAGACTTAGGCGCCCCAACACCGTAGAATCCCATTGCGCGGTCTGTACCTTGGGGGTGAAACGACCTACCTAGCGTGTGTCTAGATGGTCGGTGACTCGTGTTCAACAATAATCCATGCGTGTGTCACGGTGGCACGAGGTCAGAGAGGCAGTGTTCAACAATAATCCGTGCGTGTGTCACGGTGGCACTGGAGTAAATAGGGGTTATTCAACAATAATCCGTGCGTGTGTCACGGTGGTAACCCAGACCCTCCGACTGTGCACTACAGGTTGCGGGAGGAGTCCAGAGCACTCAGAGTTAGTGCAGTGAGGCCCTTGTGAGCCTGAGGCCCTTGTGAGCCTGAGAGTCCTGTGCAGACCAGGATGAGAAGTCAGACTTAGCATTTCCCAGGTGTGTCGCTAAGTCTTGTACGGTGGGATCGTAGTTCGCTACAGATCTTCATATGCAGAGTGCGCTGCATATGTTTGGGGTATAATAATATAAAAGTGTAATCATATAGGATCACAGTAAATTTAATATGTCAAGAGATTTGAACTTTTGTGCCAATTCTCTATAACTGTTTATTTGTTTAAAATATATGTTGTTAAATAGAAATGTGATTATTATCTGTAAAATCTGCTATGTCATTAGAACTGCCATGTATAGTATTGCACTTATGCTTTATTTCAATTATATATATCTGATGAGTTGTTTAGTGATAGCTAAATGAAAAACTATTCATTGAGCGAGTAGGCTCACTCCTCTACTCAAACATTTTTTCAGGTCAGCAACAGTTCCAAGAATATGAAGGATCTTACCACCCTAGTCAGTAGAAGGTATATGTAGTTAGTTAGATAGTGATCTCTTATTCCTTTCCCCTCGGTCCTTGGGACATGGTGTGGGTGCGAGAGAGTATGTATGGCGAAGGTATAAAAGATGTAAATTAACGGTTATGTTTTACTTTCTGTTAAACAATGTTACATGTTGTAAACTCTGTTTATGTTCTCTAGCCAGTTTAATTGAAATGCTTCCGCAATAGTTTATTATGTTTTAGTTTACAGCAAAAATCCGGATATCATTATGAGGTTTTAAAAACAAAAAGTTCTCAGTGATTTTTTTATGTGATAATCCCTCCGTCGCGCCCTAATCTCGTGATTAGTGGTTAGTGTGAGATCGGGGTGTGACAACTTTGGTATCAGAACATAGGTTGAGTACATGGTTACTCTAAGTCAAGGTCAGGGGACGACAAGAGACCAATAGGATTAGGACTTAAGTGTCTTCCTTCTAACTGCAATTTTCTAACAGGAAGTGTTCTGTTATACTATTACAGATGGCAGGAAGAGGACGTGGTCACGAGAACCAAGTAAAGAGTTTATGTTGAATCATCAGGGATCATTAGGGTCGAAAGATAGAGTTATAAGTGAGAAAAATAAGAAGTGATATGTCTTTAGCTCTGGGAGGTCTGAGTGTTTAGATACCCTGGCCATGTGTCTGAATAATTAGATTGACCAGTATCAAGCTACTCTGTCTATTCTTCTCTAGATGCCCTGGCCAGGTATGCAGAGGAAGGATAGGCTAGAGTGAAACCCTAGAAATCATAGGGTTAAGAAACTGGAAATTTATGTAGGAGTAAAAGATTAAACATAGAATGTGATACAACTCTTGCTTTATATTGCTTATTTGATTGGAGATCACTAGAAATGCTCTTATATGTATGAATTTAGATTTTCAGTTTATAGAATATAAATGATTCTTTTATATTGTTGTGCGTCATAAATCGGTTTATTTATTGTTTATATTCTTTGTATTAAGTAGACCAGAAGTTATGTTTAAATGAGTTTGCCTTAAGTGGATATTCTTTCCACATGTTTGAGATTAATAAGAGTTGGTTAATCCTGAGTAGCTCTTGGCTTCAGGACTACAGGTTTGGCCTGGTTCGGCTGGCAGGATGCGTTACTGGGAGCTAACGACTCTTATTGAAATTATAATAAAAGTAGATTCTGGATAATTTAGACCCGAATCATGGTGAAAAATGTATATACACTAAGATGTTGAGATATAAGAGAAATATTAGAACAACTAAGAATTAGTTGGAACTGATATCGGAGACCCAACATTGGGACCTCTTATGAGCAATCCTTAATTAGAAATAAAGGAACACAATAAGGTTCAGATTAAATTTAATGATTAGGTGAAAAATACCCTTAATGGTACTAATCAATAATGCATAACAAATGCATGGATCCAATACATGATTAGTAAACCCTAGTGGAGGGTGTATCATTGTGAACCCTGGTTGAGGGTGTATCCTTGTGAAACCCTAGTTGAGGGTGTATCATTGCGATTGTTTATAGGAAACTTTATAATAAAGTTATGCCTTAAACTAAGATAAGTCCATATCATGTGAGATAGCTGGACAATTCTAATGTGTGGCCTATGCATTATATGCTAAGGGTGAGTATTCTGCGATGGAATGCATTAAGAGGGGAAATACCTTAATACAAGATAAAGTTGGTTAACTCAAGAGGGTCTGAATTAATGAGAAATGGGGAACCCTAACCCTAATTTGGGGAAAAGGGAATGATAAGCCCTGTTTGATAGTGAACCCTAATTCCTGGTTAAGGAATGATGGTGTTACTATTGTATCACATGATGTGATGAATATCTTGTATGACTGTTATCATGCCTGATAACCATGCAGGTATGATGAGATGATGAATATAGCCAAGTTTGGGCTGTGACATTTATATAATAAATGTTGATTGGCTTTTTGTGTGTTGATGTTGTTGTTGCTTAATAAAAGTAATAATGTGTACGGATTTTATGAACCATGTGAATAAGTTGTTGCCTAGTGAGAGGTGACAAGATATGAATGGCCTTGTGAGCCATGTGTGATGCTTGGGTAACAAGTATCATGTTTATTTGTAGCATTTGTGTTAATAAGTTATGCTAGAGAACTTGGCTGATGTTACATTTCTGTTATATATCTATAGTTCATTGATGATTATTCATATCTGTTGTATTCATTACAAGTAGATGGATGAACTTATGAGATCTAAAGTTTGATTTCAAACTAAGGAAGCAAAGTCACATCACAATAATGCTATGTTACTAATAAGGACCAAACCCTAGAATGTTTAGAGTTGAAGTAGTTCAAGGGATGTCGCTAGTGATTTGACCTTGAATACTAGCATCTCTATAAAACAAAATCATGAGATTTGCACTATGAAAA
This sequence comes from Alisma plantago-aquatica, assembly GCA_963693085.1. Classification (NCBI taxonomy): domain Eukaryota; kingdom Viridiplantae; phylum Streptophyta; class Magnoliopsida; order Alismatales; family Alismataceae; genus Alisma; species Alisma plantago-aquatica. Next base: position 144,432,967 of record OY856412.1, on the reverse strand, counting down.
GTAAACTAGTATTGATAGTAATCCAGGGTTTAAAGGTAGTTAATCTGAAAGGTAGATAAACAATATGAAAATGATTCAGAGAAAAGAGTAAGATACAAATTTGAAATGTAACAAATGTGTTTGAAACAAAAGGAGAAATACAATATAAGTGAAGTGCGATATGAAATAAATTCTTACAGTAATAATAAGAATGAGGAATAATCTATTCTTACCTTGTGTGTTTCAATTTTTGGGATGTTTATTCTATATGATCAAAATGAGAAGGTTAAGTAACAAGAAGTAAGTAGCATAGAATGAGGAGAATTACTCATCACATGATCTGGAATTAGTTGTTGTAGTTCATGCTCATAAGACATGACGTTACTATCTTTATGGTGAGGTGTGCCAGGTGTTTATAGATCATAAGAGCTTAAAATATATCTTTACCCAGAAGGATCTGAATCTTAGACAGCGGAGATGATTAGAATTGATTAAGGATTATGATATAATGATAGATTATCATCCTGGAAAGGTGAATGTGGTAGCAGATGCCCTCAGCAGGAAGTCAAGTTCAACAACTGATGCATTCTCTATGGCATGTTTCAAGAGAGACCTGCTAGTAGAAATGCAGAAGTTGAACATAGACTTTGGGGTGACAGAACAAAGTGGTTTGATTGCACAGATGCAAGTCAATCCTACTTTTTATGATCAAATTAAAGAACTTTAGCAGAGTGACAGTGGGTTGCAGCAGATCGTACATGACATGACAGGGGGAAAAGACCAGAGTTTAGGTTTTCAGATGACGGATTGCTATATCTACATGACAGGTTGTGTGTACCTAGAGATGGTGATTTAAAAGAACAGATTCTTGAGGAGGCACATGCATCGATGTATGCTATGCATCCAGGTAACACTAAAATGTACAGGAATCTCAAGGAATTGTATAGGTGGTCAGGTATGAAAAAGGATGTAGCTGAATATGTGGCTAGATGTAGTGTGTGTCAGCAAGTTAAGGCTGAACATCAAAAACCTGCAGGTACTTTGCAATCTTTTCCTATACCAGAATGGAAATGGGAACATATCACAATGGATTTTGTGGTAGGGTTACCCAGGACGCCTAGAGGTTATGACTCGATATGAATGATTGTGGATAGACTAATTTAGTCTGCTCGCTTTCTTTCATATTAAGTCAACCTTTGATGCCCTGAAATTTGTTAAGTTATACATGGACAAGATAGTCAGGCTGCACGGTATCCTAAGTTCACATCCAGGATTTTGGAATCAGTTGCATCGTGCTTTGGCACAGAGTTAAGATTCAGTACAACTTTTCACCCGTAGATAGATGGTCAGTCAGAAAGGGCCATTAGAATTCTTGAGGACATGCTGAGAGCAGTAGAAAGCTGCACAAGATAGGAAGAAGAGTTATGCTGAAATGAGACGTCGACTTCTTGAGTTTGAAATTGGTGATGAAGTGCATCTGAAAGTTTGACCATGAAAGGGAGTGTTGAGGTTTGGTTAAAGAGGCAAATTGACTCCTAGGTTTATGGGCTTGTATCCTATTATTGATAGGATTGGACCTGTAGCATATAAGTTGGATTTGCCATCCGAGTTGGCCAAGTACATGATATGTTTTGTGTGTCGATGTTGAAGAAATGTTATCCTGATGCAGAGAAGATAATGGACCCAGGACCTGCACAACTTATATCAGATGTGTCCTATGTTGAGGGACCAGTACATATAGAATAATTGGAAATTTCAAGAAGTTTAAGAATCACGAGGTACCGTTAGTGAAAGATCTGTGAAGGAATCATAATTTAGAGGAAGCCACATGGGAGATTGAATCAGAGATGTGTAACAAGTTTCCTTTTCTTTTTAGGAATTTCAGGACGAAATTCTTATAAGGGAGGGAGATTGTTATGACCCGTTTCAAAGCTTATTGGTAAGCATTATGATTTGAGCCTAATTAAAGTTATTTGAGCTAACTTATGTGCTCATGTGATGGTTAGTGCATCATGAACTTGATTTAGTTGAATTAAGCACATAAGATCAATTAGTGCATAATTACAATGATTAAGTTGAGTAAAGTGATAATCGGATGCAATTGGAACTTTGAACCAGTGAAATAGTAAAATTAGCATGATATATTGCTCTGAGGGTGTAGAGAATCTCACGCTTGAAATATTGCAAGAAGAATCGACCGATTTGGACCCCGAGGCCATAGTTATGGCAATTGTGAGAATCTTGGACTGAAATGTAATTTTTCCATTTAAGTGGGTCGACAGCCTGTTGATTATCTCCTTCATTTCTATTTAGATCCCGTTAGAACAGGGCATGGTAGCGGCGCCCTAACCCTGCGATTGAGTGACCTCCGAAGGAAAAGCTTGCTGGCGATTTCTCTTTAGCCCTCACCACCGATCCAACCTTGGCATCGAGTCTCCCATCTTCTTCCTCCTCGCCCTAGGTGCGCAACACCTCGACCAACTGAGCGGCGGATAGAAGAAGCAGCAGCTTGGCTGCTGCACGGCGCCGACCATGGGCCGTTTTGGGCGAGCTAGGCACCAAGGAAGGTGCGATTGATCCCGTTCGTGAGGTTCGTGCACCCAATTGCAGCTCCAGCTGCACCTAGCAACCCAATCGAAGCTCACCTAGTTGGGCGGTGCCCCTACCTTGTAGCAGCAGTAGCTGCACGTAGCAGCGGCACACGACCAAGGAGGAGTTCGTTGGCTGATCTAAAACTCCGAGAAGGTACTCTCTACCTCTGATTCATGGCCATGGATTCAACTTTGCAGCTATAAATGTGCCAATATCAAGCACGATTCTCCTTTTCAGTCTGTCAGTAATCGTAGAGGTGTCTGTTCTGCAAATAGGTTTGAATCAGAACCCTATGGCGTGGCTTTTGCCAAGGAGATGATTCCCTTATGCTTGGTCTAGATTCTAGACAAGAAATCCACAGCCTTAGCCTAAGATTTAGCTTTTGTTTGGGCCAATTTTAGATTTGTGCATGATGAAGCCATTCTACTGTCGAGTTGCAGGAACAGCAAGCTGATCGGTCGAGTTGCAAGCTGATCGGTCGAGTTTCTGACCAATCGGTCGAGTTTCAGAGTAGTGAGTGGCAGTTCATTCAGAAATCATTATTTAACTCAATTTAAGTGCTTAATTGCTTCAATATCAGTTGGTATAACTCCTAAACAGTGTAGCACATATAATAGAGTATGATAGATTCATTGGAACTTGAAATACGTAATATGATTGATGAAAATGATAGAATTTCCTGTATTACAACTGCAATGTATATGTTGAGCATAAAATGGATGTTTAGCATCGAAACTGGATAAGTTGATACTGAGTCATGTTTAAAGATGACAAATTATGTATATGTGTTTTCAAGTGATGCTCAGAATGTGAAATAAGTATGAAATGTGATATTCATGTTTAAGTGTTTATATGTTAATCAGTTAATAGACTTAGGTGCCCCAACATCGTAGAACCCAATTTCGCGGTCTGTACCTTTGGGGTGAAACGACCTACCTAGCGTGTGTCTAGATGGTCGGTGACTCGTGTTCAATAATAATCCGTGCGTGTGTCACGGTGGCACGAGGTCAGAGAGGCAGTGTTCAACAATAATCCGTGCGTGTGTCACGGTAGCACTGGAGTAAATAGGGGTTATTCAATAATAATCCGTGCGTGTGTCACGGTGGTAACCCAGACCCTCCGACTGTGCACTACAGGTTGCGGGAGGAGTCCAGAGCACTCAGAGTTAGTGCAGTGAGGCCCTTGTGAGCCTGAGAGTCCTGTGCAGACCAGGACGAGAAGTCAGACTTATCATTTCCCGGGTGTGTCGCTAAGTCTTGTACGGTGGGATCGTAGTTCGCTACAGATCTTCATATGCAGAGTGCACTGCATATGTTTGGGGCATAATAATATAAAAGTGTAATCATATAGGATCACAGTAAATTTAATATGTCAAGAGATTTGAACTTTTGTGCCAATTCTCTATAACTGTTTATTTGTTTAAAATATATGTTGTTAAATAGAAATGTGATTATTATCTGTAAAATCTGCTATGTCATTAGAACTGCCATGTATAGTATTGCACTTATGCTTTATTTCAATTATATATATCTGATGAGTTGTTTAGTGATAGCTAAATGAAAAACTATTCACTGAGCGAGTAGGCTCACTCCTCTACTCAAACATTTTTTCAAGTCAGCAACAGTTCCAAGAATCTGAAGGATCTTACCACCCTAGTCAGTAGAAGGTATATGTAGTTAGTTAGATAGTGGTCTCTTAGTCCTTTCCCCTCGGTCCTTGGGACATGATGTGGGTGCGAGAGAGTATGTATGGCGAAGGTGTAAAAGATTTAAATTAACGGTTATGTTTTACTTTCTATTAAACAATGTTACATGTTGTAAACTCTATTTATGTTCTCTAGCCAGTTTAATTGAAATGCTTCCGCAATAGTTTATTATGTTTTAGTTTACAGCAATAATCCGGATATCATTACGAGGTTTTAAAAACAAAAAGTTCTCAGTGATTTGTTTATGTGATAATCCCTCCGTCACGCCCTAATCTCGTGATTAGTGGTTAGTGTGAGATCGGGGTGTGACACCATGTGTGTGACATTTATATAGTTGCCAAATACGAATATGAGTAAAGTTCTTATTTAATCATTTAACTTTTTCTCTTTTCCTATTTGAGGGTGCAAACGACCTCCAAAATTAACTAAAATTGACATCCTGACTGATTTTAACATGTAGAATCCAAATATAGAATTAGTTTTGCCTTTTGGGGACTTTTAATAGGATAAATAATTTAAATCATATTTTCTCTTTACTCATGCATTAATGACTCTAGGGTTATCCAAAAATAATATAACTTCACCCATAAGTCTTATTAAGTATGTTGGATACGAATTTGTCATTATTTCCATTTGTTGAAGTTGCTTGTTATTTTAAATAATGAGTTGAAAGTTTTGCATACTTTCTCTCTCCTAAATTTATCTTCTCAACAAATATTTTTCAAATTGATTCAAAATTCATCCAAAGGTCTATTTTAACATGTAAAACACGAATTTGGCATCATTTTATTTTTTTTGAAGACTTTTATTATTTTATTAAATTCATTTAAATTTTACCACTTATTTATCCTTTTAATTTATTAGAGGTATCTAGAAACTTTCTAAAAATGTAAACTTTTCCTATAAGCAATAATAAACGTGTGGAACATGATTTTAGCATTAATTAATTTTTTTCAATATATATTTATAATTTTTGGTCTTTAAGTCATTTTCTCTCTCCTGAATAAAATAAAATATTAAACATTGGCCAAATTAAATACAAATGCACTCATAGACTAATTTTGATATATAGATTAGGAATTTGGAGTTAGTTTTCCAATTTGAGGATATTAGATATTTTATTTCACCTTATTGTCTTATTTCCCATTATCTTGTAATAAAGGCTTATATATTTATTTATTATCCAAATTAGATGATACTTGGCCATTAAGTATCTTTTAAGTCAAGAAAATGAATTTTGTTATCAAATTATCTCGTGGCTTTCTATTTATATATTTTTTTGAAACAACATATTCCTCATTATCCTCTTTTATCCAATATATTTCATACTATCTCCAATTATTACATTTATCATCTCCTTTATATATATTTAGGGATTTATTTTCTTTTTCATATTCTAAAAAGCACGAGAAAGTTTTAGGATGAAATATTTTATTATCTTTATTACTTAAGTGGACATTTTACATATTAAACCCATTATTAAGCTTTCACTGAGGTATTTGTGCATAAAACCCAAATATTGGAATAAAAGGTGAACAAATATTCATTAAACCATCATATTCTCCACAAATTAAATAGAAAGGTCAACGAGGATATAAATGAAAGGAAAAGATGGAAAAGAGGACCAAAAAGGTAAAAAGTCCAGAATTCAGTATGTTACAACACTCCACCCCTTAAAGAGGATTTCATCCCTGAAATCACAAGCAATTAGGGAAGGGTGAGTGTGCAACCTCTCATCACTAAACATCAGGTTGTTCCTCCAACCATAAAACTTCCACCAAAATTTATACTTCAACTACACCTAAGGGTTCAGAAACTTCACATACAACTCAACATAGGTTGGGTTCTCAAGGATCACCTAGGGTTCTACTATTAAGATATTCTTTTTAGGAGACTTAACATCATTTACATTTTTGGCTCATTAACATTATACTCTTTATGATATCACATTATCAACATTATATTAATTATGTCATGTTATATTCAATTTATTGCCAAAAGGGTTATATTTCATTATTATGCACAATTAGAGGTTACTCAATTATCTCAATACATTTGATCATTAATAACTTTGATTTACACTTCATTATCCTCATATTATCACTTTATTGAGTTATAACAAATTATTTTACAAGAAATAATACACTCTATCCAATTTGTGGTTACTCGTACAATTTTTCCAATTAATAACACATAATTACTTTTATCCATATTAAACATTATCTCTTTGCTACACTATCTTTATTGCTCATTTTGATGTCATCATTAATCATTTCTCATATTCATTCATTTATATTATTGATTTTACACATTTATGTGAATCCCATCACTTCATATTCACATTGAAGCCATTACATGTATTTTAATGATCAAGGTGAGACATATTACTTATCAACAAATTGATTCACATTAAGTGACTAATCACATGTGTATTAGATAACAAGGTAACTTGCATTTTATATTGATGACTTGATTAATATGTGATTAGATGATTATATATATATCATTTATGTGTATCAAAGTATGTTAACTGGTTATGGCTCTTAACATCATTAATGTATCATGAAAGGCATTAAAGATGCATAGATTAGGGTTAGATTATTGCAACTTAGGGTTTAGGTCAACATGACCATTTTATTTCACTTATTAATCCTTAGCATGCATTAATTATGAATTATAACCTTACTCATCATATCATTAGGGTTTATTGATTCATGACATTATTAACATCTTACTTATTGACAATTAGCATTGATATTCATATTATGTGCCTTGGATGTACATTAGGGTTCAAGCACATGCATTATTCCTTAGATGATAATTATATGTTCAATAATATGTAAACAAGCATGTTAGGGTTACCATTATTACTTGTTTGGAGAACACTAAGCACAACAACCTCCTAAGCATGGGGTTAGGGTTTCTAAAGATAGATTAGATAGACTTCAAGATGTTATAGGGTTCCATCCCCCTAAAGAGGATTTCGTCCACGAAATCTAACCACTCAAACATCATCAATTAACCATACTCCACCTCTTAAAGGGTTCGACCCATCAAGCCAAACTACGTTAGGGGTTAAAGGATCAGTCTCACTAAACCATACTCATGATCCATCATGATTCCATTATGCACTCTGATATCTTTCCAAACACCCAAACTCTGAGGTCTAGGTTCTAGGAATAAACTTGTCCAAGCATGTGGTCCTAAGGGACATAAGCAAACTATCTTGGTATCCATCCTCAAACAAATCAACTTAGGGTTCCCAAAGATATACATCATAGAATCTAAGGTCACTATTGCCTAAAAGAAAACTATTTTGAGCAATTCGTATTAGCTTAGGCCAGGCCGATATCATATGGGCATGGGAGTCCTCGTAAACTAAGCTAGTGGCACGGAGGAAAATATTGCCAGCCCCCGAAACCCTGATCCTTTCTAGACACCTTTGCTTCAACTTCATGCCCTAACAGCTTCCTAAAGGTAAAACCTAAACAACATCAAGTTATGCATATTTTAATTATGAGCATATTAGAGTTTTATTCATCAAGACTCTAAGGTGAAACTATAGGGTTCTAAGTCAACCTTTCAATGTAGATCAAATCTAGGGTAACCATGTAACTTAGAGAAAACTATGCAAGTCTAGGGTTCTAATTAGGGAGACAAAACTGAAATAGCAAGATTTCGATTACCATGGGCTCTGATACCATGTTGTAAAGAGTGGTATAAACCACCCTCTATTAAAATATGGTAAACAAAACACATTGGAAATCAGCGGAATAATTTTTTTTCTGACTATATTCAATTTCATAAAAGATTGTACAAGATACATCAAAAATCTCCCTTTTAGGGTTACATCATCATACACAACTAGGATCTAGATAGAGGGAAGTCTAGACTACTCCACTTTTATCTCCAAGCAACATATCCATCAGCTAGTCCATGTCAACGCTAAGATCTTCACGCCATATCCATCACCTTGCTCCACATCTGGGTGGTTGGGAAAGCACCCAGCAAGAGGGAAGGAAATAAAAGTATGTGTCAAAAAGATATTCTAATGTAACAAGATGAGAAAAACATGTAAAATAGGCTAGGGTTCATCATAAGATGAAGACAATCAAGAGAATGATGCCACATATATATAAAACATTTCAATAGATGCTTGCCATAAACAACATATCACAAAAGGATTTCATGTATGATTAATATTGACTACCTTAACTAAGTAGGGTTGAGGCACCTACCGGACCTTCAACCAAAGGGTGAGGGGAGAATAAGACATTCCCAGTCACCTACACACATTTTGTATGTGTGGGAGAGTAACACGTTCCCCAGGGGAGAAATAATACATTCCCCAACTATGGGTGGTTGTACATACAAGTACCACTACACTAGTTAATTAGTCTAATAAAATCAACATGCTAGAAACAATGGCAAGTAATAGCATCATCCAAATAGAACATGGCAAAGGGGTACCAAGACCCAAGAACAATATTCCAAAATGATTATGAGTCAAGTATAGCAATAGATTCAAAAGAAAAGAATACAAGGTGCAAATAAGCCTCGTTATGAAAAGCATAGGTTAAGGAATAAATAATTCCCAACTGAAGTGTATTAAGCACATACCTTATTCTTTAGAATCCTAGAATCACTTTTCATAATTTTTACACGAGATCAGATCCACTTTCCCTAATATGATCATCATATTTATGTATTAGATATATGTATATTCATTAAAGGCTTAAAACCCTAAAGTTACTAACTTTTTCTACAAACCACTGATTTAGGTCTCGAAAACATAATCATTGTCTTAGTTAGGGTTTTTTTTTTGATAAGGGGCGCTTGCCATTTTATTAAGTAATCAAATCGTCTGCAACGAGTACAAGGATTCGATCATCAAAACCCTCTCGAACGCTGAGGGGGTTAACAAAATGACAAGCGGGTAAGGCTAAGGCGTGGGCTACACTATTGCCTTGCCTTCTAACAAAACGAAAATCAAAAGAAAGAAAGCTAGAAGAGAGCTCATAAATGTCCCGGACAAAGATGTGCTCGTATCCACGGCCGCCATATACCTTGCGAACGGCCTCCACCAGAAGGAGGCAGTCTGTCTCCACAACCACATCCGTATAACCTTTCCCAAGTGCGAACTGCATGCCTTTTAGAACAGCCATACCCTCCGCACTAAGCACCGAGTATGGCTGCTCCAAACGACATTGGAAAGTCCACTGCAGCTGTCCGTGGTCGTCCCGTATGGCTACACCGCAGCCACACTCTCCTGCTGAGGTGATGGAGGCATCCGTATTGATCTTAACGCAGCCCGAAGGGGGACGACGCCAAGATATGGATCCGGGCGGAGAAGGGTATCCTGCTGGTCTGTTCACCGCTGTCTGGTAGCGTGCATGCTCCCTCACGAGGTCGATGAAGCTCGCCGCTAGGGCCGGTATGAAAGGAGGGTGATCGTCGAAGATGTGCTTGTTCCGTATCGTCCACGTAGCCCATATAAGAGCCGCTCCCTCCTCCTTACGCCTGCTATCCACCTCGTCCAGTAGACTACACACAAAGCTCCCTGTATCCTGAAAGTTCAGTTTCCCCGACCAGTCGAAAGCTCCGGTAGACCAAACCTTCCGTGCTAACTCACAATGAAGCAAAGCGTGTGCCGTATCCTCCCGCTGTCCGCAATGGTGGCAGCCATCACTCTGTGTCACCTGTTTCCTTTGCAACTCTGTCATGGTCGGGAGAATGTTCCTCAGTGCTCTCCAGATGAAATGCTTCAGCTTCGGCGGCCATCTTTCCTTCCACAACCTCCCCCACATTTCCCCATCATCCCCCTCCCCTATATCAGCGCCCGCCCTGATGAGGTTATAGGCACTTCTGACAGAAAAACACCCGTTGCTTTCCCTATCCCAGAAGAGGCTATCCTTCACACTCCACCGGGGTAGCGGAATGTTTAGGACAATCCTAGCTATATGACTGGGAAAGCATTCCTCCACCGCTTCCCTCCTCCACTGTCCAGTCTCCGTGCAAATCAAGTCACTAACCCACATATACTCCTCCGGACCGCTCACCAAATACCTGTGCACCGTGCCCCCAAGATGGGGGATCCACCTCTCCCGGTAAATGTGAATGTCCCTACCATCACCCACCCTCCATCTAACACCCTCCTTCACTTGCTGCAGTGCCCCCCAAATGCTCCTCCATGTAAAGCTAGGACTGCCCCCCAACCTGGCGTGCAACACAGAGGATGACTTGTAGTACTTGGCCTTCAGAATCCGAGCAGCGAGAGAATCCCCATGGACTGCCAACCTCCATCCCTGCTTGGCTAACAACGCCTGGTTGAAAGCCTTCAGGTCCCTAAACCCCATCCCGCCTCCCTCCTTTGGTCTGCACATTCTCTCCCAACTCATCCAGTGGATTTTCCTCTCCCCCTCCGTCGCTCCCCACCAGAACCTCGCCATCATCGCCTGAATCTCATCAATCAGACCCTCTGGTAACTTGAAGATGCTCATAATATACATGGGAATAGCTTGGATGACCGCCTTGATCAACACCTCCTTCCCCGGCCTAGACAAAAATTTTCCTTCCACCCCTGCACCTTTTTCCACACTCTCTCCTTTATGGCAGCAAAGACCACTTTCTTAGACCTCCCTATGACCGTAGGGAGCCCAAGATACTTCTCATGTCTGTCCACCTCCCTAACCTGCAGTCGGTTTTTAATCAATTCCTGCCTTTCCGCCACTACGTTTGCACTGAAGGAAACCTCCGTCTTCTCATAGTTAATTTTCTGCCCGGATGCCCTCTCATATTGGCTGAAGATATCAGCTAAAGCGGAGCATTCTTCAGAGGTTGCCCGTGTGAAAACGATACTATCATCTGCAAAGAACAGGTGGGTAACACGTGGTGCCCGTCTACAGATTCTAGTCCCGTGAATAACATTTTCCTGTGCTGCTTTGGAAAGAGAAAAAGAGAGTGCTTCAGCGCAAAAAAGAAAGAGGTAGGGGGAGATAGGATCACCTTGGCGAAGACCTCTTGCCGGAGTTGCAGTACCTCTCCTTTTGCCGTTAATGATGAACTTGTGGGAAACGCTAGAGACGCACTCCATCACCTTATTCCTCCATATGTCCGGGAATCCCATTTTGCACATCACCTTCTCCAGGAACGCCCACTCCACCCGATCATAAGCCTTACTCATATCCAACTTGATCGCCATCATACCTTCCCTGCCTTTTTTCTTGTGCTTCATAGTATTGAACATCTCATAGGCCACAAGAGCGTTGTCCGTAATCATTCTACCCCGTATAAAGGCACTTTGATTCTCAGAAATGATATCATTCATCAACGGTTTGATCCTATTCGCCAACACCTTAGTAATGATTTTGTAATACACGTTGCAAAGGCTGATAGGACGAAACTCCAAAATTCGGACCGGGCTGTTAACTTTTGGAATCAGAACAATATCCGTGTTATTAATATCCTCCAAGCTCTCCTCGCCTCTCCACCATCTACCAATAAAAGACAGCAAGCTAGACTTGATAACCCCCCCAGAACTTTTGATAGAAGATAGTTTTCATCCCATCCGGCCCCGGGGCCTTGTTGGGGTGCATTTGATTAAGCGCACTCCATACCTCCGCCTCCGTAGGGGTTCGGTTCAGATCTGAAGAGGTTGCCTTAGTAAGAACACGTGGCATATCTGCAATAAACTCCTCCATTCCAGATGGATCAGAACTGGCGAACAGAGAATTGAAATAAAAAACAATGATTTCAGCAATAGCATCCTGCTCCGTTTGCCAACTCCCATCCTCTTTGAAAAGTCCTTGGATCATATTGCGTCTTAGTTAGGGTTTTCTAATCAAAATGATATATAATATTATGTATTTTGAAGATATAGACTTTTAGATGCATTTTTGGTGATTTTTAGTTAATTAAATCATCTACAAAAATACCTACTCGAAATAATTAAAATCAGGCTTCGAAAATATTTTATTGGATAGAGGGGATTTTTCCGAGTTCAGTTCATATTTTAGATTTATTTTTAGACGAGCGAGTCAAAAGATATGATTTTTAGAAGTTGGACCAATCAGAAATTGACACATCATGAAACCGAGTTAGAGAAGGGGGTAAAATCATAAAAACACATGAGGGCTTCTTCCCCACTCACATGAGGCCATGGCCGGTGATAGCAAGCTGTTGCTTGCTTGGACTTTTGGGTGAAATCACAAATAAAATTATCACTACCTCTCTACTTCTTAATTACCTTAAATTTTCTAACACAGAATTTTGGTCGAAGCATTGTAAAATTTAATCCATTGCTTTATTTCCTATTATATTGATTTCTAAAAAATATTAACTCCCTTGTTTATGGGTCTAAGATGGCTAAAATAATTACTTTTGAAATTGATATAAACATGAATATGTAAATGTTTCACTTATGTCCTTTAATGTGATCACTAAGGCAAAATCCACAATGGAGTTTAATTGTCCAATTGTGGGTTCCAAGTGGGATGATTAGACCAAATTGAGGACAAATTACATTTTTGGTGCTCAAATGTCAAGATATTTTAACAAAGTATACATATGGGTGGGAATTTAGCAAAAGGAGGTTTTCAATTTGGGAGGTTTATGTATCAAAGCTCAAAATCAAACTTAGCACCAAAACTTGGTATGGTACAACCTGTTAGCATATTCATAGTTGATTTGAGATCTCCCTTTGTATCCAACCTTTGTGGGTGATGAACTATATAAGTTATCTGAATTGTAATCACTACATTTTATTTCTACTACTACATTTATAGTTAATGACACAATATCATACATGAATTTTCATCATCACCCCTTGCCAAAAAGAGCAAAATTTGGCATGTGGATGTCCTTTGAATAAGTGAGTGGATCCACTATAAGGTTCCACTTCTAACAAGTATGGTATAAAAACGAAGGCACTCTATTATTCAAACTATTTTTAATCTTATATCCCATTGACTGTTTACCTCTTTCATAGGTTTCTTACTCCTTATTCCCTTTCCTTATGTAGGCACATTGGTAAGCATGAATCTGATTCTACTATCATTAATCTTTAGAGGTTCAATACACCTCAGCCACTGAGACATTGGATGCCAAGGATGGATCCTCCCATTATGCCTTCAATGTCTCAAGCCCCTCGACAATTAATAGTCAGTCGTAGTAGTGCAGTGTTCACTGACACCAACTTTTACTACTTGAAGTTTGAGTGCCACTCCCTAATATTTGGAGATTCAAGACACCTTAGAACCCAAGACACTATATGCCAAGGACGGATCCTCCCATTATTCCTTTGATGTCTCAATCTACCTTGAAACTAAAAGTCAACCCATACTGGTGTAGTCTTCAGTGAGATCAGCTTTGACAACTCAAATTTTGAGTGTCACTCCCTGATCAAGAGATAATTTCACTCCAAAGAGTTCTTTGTTCATCCCCAATTGGAAACATTATTTTTCTTAAGTACTTTCATGACCCTATGGAGTCTTCACCCACAAAGTTCTTGAAGATCCATTGTATGTGATTTATATGGTGAGAATGAAGATTACATGGTGGATAAAGCAACCAAATGGATTCTCACCTTTGAATGAAGTTTTGAGGGCATGGCTTGACCCAAATATCAAAGGTTTGTTTTTCTACATACGTCCTTAGTGAATCAGCTTATCACTGGTGGAACAATAATGTCCAAGTCACACATCGTCTCTACCTTGACATCGGAACAATTCTTAGTTTCCTATACAAATAGTACATCTCATCTGCATCTTTGAGGAATAAGGAATCTTAGTTCTACAATCTACATTATGTGGTGGAGTGTATGCTGATGTTTCTTTAGATTGAGCATTATGATATGTACTTTATGGAGGAAATACAAGATAATATAGTTTTGGATGATTTGTGCTACAATATTGGACAAAGGTTGGTTCCTCAATTACCACTAACCTTCTCAGATGGTAGATAAGGCTCGTGATATTGAATTTTACCTAGGTTACAAAGATAATAAAAATAATAAGGAAAGGTCTCTAGTGAATACTTGAGTGATTATAAACATGAGATTAAGCTTTTCTTTGGGAACATTTAACCTAAACATGATGGTCCATTCATATGTCATCCTTTTGGAGAGACAGTTCATATCAAACCTCAATACCCTTGATGTCATGAAGAAAACCTGATGAGAGTCATGCATGCCATCTCGATGCCATGGTGGAGAAGAAGCTTATAGAGAAAATGTTGAAGGTAATACTTATGCTTTTAGTTGACTTGTCTATGTAGTATGCTCCCATTTTCCATGTTGTTTGACATCTTAATGATAAGAAAGTGACAAAGTAGTTGATTCTCATGTAGTGTATTTCACTCATCTTTGTGCCTTTTTTGACTTATTAGGTTAAAACTTTTTAAGGGGTGGAGTATATTTCCGTGGTAGTATATGAAAATATTGATTTTGAGGACAAAATCCTATTTAATGGTGGATTCATGTAATATACTAGGATCTACTATCTTGAGTCCAGAAACCTAAACTCATGAACCTAATGTTAGTATGCTTTAAATATAGAAATATCCAAACAATCTATATCCCAATAGACCTACTTGTACCCTAATGAACACATAATACACTTATAATTAATTATTCAAGTACAAACCTTAATATGGAAACATGTGACCCTGACCATTCTATAGATCAATACACCCTAATGTGATGATAAATTGGACAAAGGGAACCAAACCCTTGGTTTATACAATTTGATGATTTGCAAGAGATGGATACTAATAGTGTTGGCATAAATCCCACATTGTAGTCAACTGACTCCTAATATGTGACATTGGTACCAAATGTGATTCTTTAATGACATTATGTTTTATTTTCAAGTAACACATCCTAATATACTTAAAATGAATATAATTGATAAAATGTGATTAATAAGTAATGTATGTGAGTTTACATACATAAATGTTTAGTGCGGGTCAGAACGTACTTAAAAGATTTATAAGAGTAATAAATTAGATAATGTATAAAAGTAAGGATGATTCATGTGATTTATATAAGTGGATATTTAAATAGATGAATTTAATGGATTAAGTAAGTAATATAACATGTTTTCTAAAAGATAATTCAATTTAATTACGATTCAAATATATGATGATAATAAGACTATATATCCTAATTGATGTTAATTAGTGATAATATACAACAATAAATATTAGGAAAATGGAGTTAAACCATATTTTAATTGGAACTAATATAGGATAATCTAAAATGGAAAATCAGACCTTAAAATCATAGTCTACATGGTCAAATTAATCACCATCCCAAATTTCAAACTAAACTAGTTTAATTGGAGAAAATCATAGCCAAATATTAGTCCCAATGTAAACAAAATTTATTTGTTTCCAATTTGAAAAGGTTTCTTAGAATTTCCTTGTCACATGCTATATTGACTTTAGGCTATTATATATGGTTTTTGACGTCTCTAATGTCTTCCTTGTTGATCCTGCTCATCTGATGGTCCAAAGGTCTTCTTCTATCTTGAGTCCCCAAACCCCTAGACTCTCTACAATTCATGTGATAAACTTCATAACTTTCTATCCCTCTCCATCCCCCCATATATTTCTATCCCCCTTTTTCACTTTCCTCTAACAATATCGATTATAAGAATCCCCAAAAACACCAAGTTTCTTGACCATGTATCTACCCATAAACACAAGCCACCCTGTACACTCTATTTCCCTCTCCAATTAGAATCCTCACTACCTAAACCATTTTCTCCTATAAGAACCAGCTCCTAAACACCCAGACAACATCCATAATCTACTATATGAACGAGATATTCTCTTCTTTGATCTTAAACCCGTCCTCTTAAACCCAACTTATTTCCCAAGAATACCAAGGTTGGTTACACCATTTTGGAGGGTTGCATGCTTCATCAATGATCCTTTTTTCTTACACAAGTTCCCATGAAATTTTGATAGGCTTGATTAATTTGTTAAGGTATTATTCCTATTTTCCTTTTTTTAGTTTCTCTTCCTAATTTTCTACCTCCAAATATGCAATGTTGTCCATTACATCTTCTTTTTCTACCATATTTCATTGAGTAGTTTTGCCTACTGATCTTGAGCATGTACATCCTCTTTATTTCCTTGATTTTTCTTAGACCCCCTTCACAGTCTAACATGGAGGAGAGGATGTATAGAGGTCTGACAACTCTAAGGCCCTCCGCTTGGGCTCATTGGGTCTAACTGGTTCTCATGAAGTTGTTGGACTTCATCTTTGATGCTCAAGTTTGCCAATTTTATATTTTTCTTCAATGCTTATAAGCCTGAAGTTGAATATCTAATGATTTGAGTTCTCATTGCATGGATGAGTTATTCAAAGAAGATTATCACTTGCAATTTTCCATTTCTTGATTGATTTCAATTATGTCATGCATCGAATGGGCTTTTTTGACTTCTTGCCCTTCGGTTTAATATTCGTCGCACATGTTATATGATGTATAAAATGCTTATACATTCATGACACACATCTACCATTGATGCATGATAGGGGGTAGTATAGAATTTCAAATGTCTTTTAAAATTGATATTCAATAAATTCAAAAAAATGATATCTAGAAATCACAAATAGATACTCATTGGAATTAGAAAAAGATTATCTACCTGATTAGCTATAATTCATGAGTTAAATACTATGATAATAATAATTGATAATATAGGGTTCAACTTATATTCAATATTAATGATATTTTATATTCAATGAAATAGTGCATTGAGGATAACCTCTTTGGATCTAGGGTTTGACCTGTAGATACACAAGTTGGGGTATATTGCACATCCTTCCCTGTCATATTGATTAATACAATTTTTACTCTCTTCCTTGAAATACTTTGTGACATATTGTCTTGAATTTCCATTATCTATATCTACTTGAACTGGTTGGGTCTAATGCTTTGTAAATGACATAATTATCTATTGTAAATGCAAGTATAATCATTTTCCTATATCTTGCTTTTTTTCATTCAGTTTGCATCATATTGAACCTTTTGTACCGTCTTTTTTTTTATTATTATCGAGAGAACCATCCCCGTTGAAGCGCCACTTTTGATCCTTCATGCAATGAAAACCCCTACTAGAATATGTTGGTCACATTATTTCATGTTGTATGACATTTAAGAATTTGATTTAACTTTAATATTTTTTAGTTTAACCTTAAATTGATTGTTGGATATGATTAAACTTATCTTGACTCCCTATTATATGCATCTGGGATTTTCTTGCATATTATTATCTAGTTGTACCAGTACATTATGGATGTGAACCTAGTGTAATTTTTCCCCCATGTATGGACGATTTGTGCTCTCACATATCCCCATGAACTCAAACCTTATTTATATACTATTACACATAGGATTGCATGTTCTCTTTCATCCTTCCTAGGCACTAAAGATGGAATTATTCTCGCCTTTCTTTAGATGACTACAATCTTCTATATCATTTGCATGCACATGAACTAAATTTATTGTTTGGATTATTTGTTATGTATATTTCATATAGGGTAGAAATTTGATCATTTTGACTTTATAATTTCTTCATACATTTTTGAATCCTTATTATATGGAGTTCTCTTGACATACAATTGCATATATCAATCTGCCTCTTCAATGAAAACCATTTTGATGTCCTTTATTGACACATTGTCTGACCCCTATTTAATGCACATACTAACTTTCTGTTGATAAACTTCCATTGTTCTTCTCTTGTGGGTATTGTTCCCAATCCTTTAGGTGTCAAGGACTTTGGTGTCACTAAGCCTAAATTGCAACTTGCATAAGAGTAGTTGGAGCTTGGAGATAATTACAGTAGATGGGTTACCCTCTGCAACATGTTAGCATATGTTTAGTTTCTTTTATATTTCCCTCTGTATCCAACCTTTTTGGGTGATGAACTATATTAGTTATTTGAATTGAAATGATCAAAATTTATTTCCACTGTGAAAAAGTGATTGTTAGTCATCATCCATAGTAAGAAGATTATATGGTGTTTGGCATGTTTATGCTTGCTATTATTCCTAGTAAGTTAGTGGCCCCCATATCAGGTTCCACTCCTAATAAGTATGGTATCGAGACTAATATAGTCGATTTATCTAACTATTTCAATCTTATATCCCTTGATTTTTTTGTCTCTCCCATAGGTTTCTTACACCTTATACCCCTTGCCTTTTGCAAACACACTGGTATGATTGGAGATAACTATACTTCAGTAAACAGTTGATGTTTAGACATCTCTAAACCTAAGGTAGGGATACCAAGGGTAGATACTTCCATTTTGCCTTTGGTGTCAAGTTCACCTGATTCCTAAAAGTCAACCAAACTGGTAAGTGTACCTGATACCAGCTTTGACTACTCCCAAGCTTAGGTGTCACCCTTGACCATGATCTGAAGTTCAAAGAATTTTTTCCTTAACTCTAGTGGGAAATGTTAGTTCACTTGAGGATCTTAATAACCCCAAGGAGTATTCTCTCATAGAGTTGTTGAACATACATCCTATGAACGTCAATAAAAGAATGAAGATCACATGGTGTATAAAGATATCAAATGGATTCTCATCATTTAATGATTTTTTGGGGGCATGACTTGCCCTATGCATGAAAATGTTAATTTTTCCACATACATCCTTAGTGGAACAGCTTGTCACTAGTGGAACGGTATGTCAAAGTCATGCGTTGTCACTACCTTGATGTGGGTAGTTCTTCTTTTTTGAGAGAAGTACATCTCATCTACAATCTAGTCAGGAAGCTATTTTATTCATCTTGCTTTCCTCTTGCAAGAAAATTAGGGTTCAAAGTACATTCACTAATAGTAATTAGAATTAAAAATGATAGTACTAATGTCATTACAAGACTCTTTTTTCAAGAGATCTATAACCTCAATGGGTGAGGGTTAACATAGTGAAAAATTTATTTGGTTAGCCAAAAAGTATGCAACTCCATTCTTCTCCTACTCAAGAAATTCACCATCCTATGCTCCTTCAACAAATTCTAAATCTTCAAGGTCAACTAAGCATATTTCAGATGCATTTTGTACACCTCCTTTATGATTTTGTATGCAACTATGTAGTTAGTCTCTACTATAACATTTTTGAGATCTCTACCTTGCAAACTCCATCGCCATACATATGCATGCCAAGTTCACCTCAGTCATGCACTTGGTCTAGTACTTTCTGCCATACCCTTCACACCAGTTGCCAAAACTATCATTGAAACAAAAGCTACAGATGCATCATTCTTCTGTATCATTGCGTATGTATTTAGTTACATATAGTTTTTGAGGGGAGGGGTCGCATACATGTTCCTAGTATGCATTCCTTTCCAAATGTATTCTCAATTCCTCAAGCAATATCATTGATATGCACAACCTTTTTTAATTAATAAACTTGGTGATCTATTGTCGTTACCTGCTTCAAAAAAATATGGAGGTTCTTGCATTGTCCTATGTAGTTGCATACAATTAAGAAACTCTTATGTGTGTTGTCCATACATTGATGTTAGTCATTCCAAATAATTTGTCTAGTTAGGCTTGGTGCAAGATACCTCATCAAACCTCTTTATCATAATGCAATCCCTTAACGCATAGATTGTCATTTCCTTATCATTCATGCATCTATCACATGTTTGTCTTCAATGATGTGTCTAGACTTCCATCTATCATTTGTACATATAGCCCCGTGGATAACTATCCATGCACAAACCTTTATTTTGCTCACAACTTGCATTTTCTAGATTGCATTCTGATGTCTTGTAGTATCAATGTATTTGTTTTTGTTGAATTGCATAAGCTGACTAAATAATAAATATCTCATTCACAGTATTGTCCCATATAAGAACTTTCTTCTGGTCACTGATCACTCTTTTTTGTGGGTCAAAAGTGTTAACACAATCGCCTAGTCAAAGATGTCTGACTTTAAATTTATATCCGACTTCAAGAGACGTCCACAACTTAAAACAGAGTCTATGAAGTAATATGAGGTCGAACACAGGGATAAGGAAAAGTAACATAATAAGAATAGAAAATATTTTCTTTGTTTATTCGAATAAAAAGGAATGAATTTGATATTCCAATTTGGGAACAAATTAATCTAATTAAAAAAGTCAATCCAAATTATTTAAGATTAAACAAAACAAAAATAATAAAAGGGAACATGAATTGGGTTTCACCAATCAGACCGGCCTCAACCATGCAAAACCTTCTCTTGTAATGTAAATTTGTTCTTGACATATTTTCAAGTAGTCATAAAAGATATCTACACCTTCCTTCTCTTGAAATCTGAATATATTTATATCTAAGGATATCTCTCTCTCTCGAGATGACAACTAATGATCAATGATAAACATATGACTTTTGATTTAGTAACTCCTCACTCTTATGTTTGTTACTAAATCATACTCTAGATCTTATAGAACTCATTCTCTTAAATTATTCCTGGTCAAACATCGCAAGAAGATAGCTAATTAGACAAATGACATATATAAATAGGAATATAGAAACAAAAATGTAAGAACATAAGAAATAAATAGAAAAATAAAATATTACATGGTTGAAAGGGCCTGACAGCTACTCCTAGCCCAAGTTATTGAGTTTAGCCACTCATGGTAGAAGAATGAAATAAATTACATTTTAACAATTCATGGTATCAAGAGAAAAGAGAAGTGGTGGGACTTGGATCCAAAGTGGGGGGGTCTGACCCTCTTGTCTGGTGGCGGCTGCTTGGTATTTATAGGAATATAATGAAACCTTAGGATCGATCTTGAGATTTAGAAAGTCATTAAATAAATGCAATAGAAAGTTGCAAAGTTGTGGAATAAGCAGATGGGACTAGCCTACATTTGGACTGATTGAGCAAGTGAGGTCGATGACTTGGCAATGCCTGGAGGTCAATATGTATTTAGAGATCGATATGCCTTTGGTGACCGATAGGCCTCTAGAGATTGATATGCATTCAGAAGGTTGATAGGTTGGAAATGGTTGGAGTTTTAACAGCCTTTATCTTTATAGAGGTTGATTTCCTTGGTCTCGATACTTTTGAAGGTCGAAAACTGAGTTGGGTCGATAGCTTGCCCAGTCGATATCTTGGCAGGTCGATAGCTTGTGGACATTCTTCGATTGTTATGCTTTGTATCTAGACAAACATTGGGGTTCTTGCTTGATAGACATAACCAAATAAAAGGAATGATCACATGCCTTGTATTAATTTCTCAATAGCATCCAAGCGGCGAGATGAGCCAGCAATAGAATATGTCCTGGAAGAGTATTGCTGGATTTAATTGGCAATTCATTGCATGCTTTCAAGGCGTCATTCAACGTATCACTATTATTAACTTTTGTTTTTAATCAATGACCCACTCAACTTCCTCTTAAATTCTATGATTTCTTTTTATCTTGGTCAAAGAGGCTTGGTGAAAGCTGTCGACTTTCCATTTTCATGGAGGGAAACACGTCAATTCTTTCCTTTGGTGGATAAATAAAAGAAGCCAATAATGGAAAGGACAACATTGCTACCCGTAACATGTCTCAATTAATTAATGATTATAGTTTTGAGGCAATCTGGTATCTAGAAACAAAGCCTCCTAATCCAAATTTTACGGCTATAGTTATTTCCATCTTTCCATTGTGGTCAACTATTAGCAAAATGAGTTTAAACTCTTTCCAATCAATTTATGAATTTCCTTACTTTATTAGGAAAAATAAATTCCCCTATAGTGAATGGTCTTTATTAGTAAAATATAATAAATTGAGATAAGTTTCCAAATACTACACATGGATACACTTTGTTGCATTAATGTCCTCCTTGTTGGCTTTTGGTATTTTTTTGATCAAAGCAGCTTTGATAGGCATTGAGTGTTTTACTGGAATTTATTGACAATATGTCCACAATTGAGAAGTTCGAAGAATTTACATAATTCATGTCATTAATCTTTTTCCATATGATCCATTTATATCATGCTTAGATATGTAGCACAATCCATTGTGATCAAATATATTAATGAGTTTCCATACTTTCCAAATAATGTAAAAATGTTGGTTTATTTCTTTTAATCACCACATTGATAGGAATATAATTTAATAGACACAACTAAATTTGTGTTGGAATACCTATAAGACAAAACATTATATTTATTCATTATGTGTAATTAGAAAAAGGAAAAATTATGAAAACACTAAGAATGAAAAAATTAAAGGCATATCATGACTAATAAAGGTACAAAAGCTAAGGCAAAATACAAAATAATATTGCACAAATTTGAGTGTTATCAACCACCTGAAGCTTATAACTTGTTTGTCCTTAAACAGAGTCAAATTCAAAGATCCTAATATAATATCCAAATGGAGTACTGCAATAAATGCTAAGGTTAGGAAAAGTAGTTTTGGATCACAAATTATTCATGACATGACATTTCAGAATGAACCTCCACCATACAAACAAACCTGCTAATGTAAGATAATAGTACTACCAAGCATGTTTAAGTGATTCACTATAGTCCAACAAGATTCTTAAGGATGTAAATCATATATATAAGCATTAAATCATAGTCACTTAGAAAATCAGGAAAATGAAGGATATAAGTAGTGAGATGTCATCAAGAATTCATGTAATCCATACAAGTACAACACACCTCCCACTTATTTATTTCATATTGTAAAAATAAAGGAAAAAGACTCTAATCACTTCTAAGGTTCTAGATCATCCTCAAGATAGTCCATGTAACAAACATCAATCCCTACAATCCGAGTCAGTTGGCTCAAAGAAGTGAGATGAACTCCTCGTACCATACTCAAACTAGTACCTCTATTGGGAAGGTCTTATTAGTTAGGGATTCCTAAAAGACTCTATATGAGTTTTGTATGACACTATCAGGCACAACACACCTGCATTTGTGAGCTCATTCATGCACCCTCTTGGCATCATCCTTAACTTTCTTAAAAAAAGGAAAATAAATCACTAATGATTTATCCACTCTCAAGATTTTAACAATGCATTCTAATTAATTGGGCATGAGTTCTAGCTATTTTTAGGATTTTATTCTTTTATAGAATTTTGAATTTATTTGTGAATTTTTGGGCTGCCAAGCCTATTTTGCCCATTTTGATATTTTTGAGTCAATCTAAAGTGGGAAGGCACAAAGACAATCAAAGTAGATAATACATCTTGATTAATCTCAAAACTCATCATCGCTCGTCCAAACCTCATTAAAAATATTTGATACGGTTCAAAATATCCTTAGAATTTATTAAACCATGAACACACCATGTGAAGTTTTGATCTTACACTAGATCCAACAATTGGGCACAAACCTTAGGTTCACATTCATAACATGAAACAAACAAACAACAAATTTTAGATTGTGATTAGTGTCATGTAACCTTAGAATCCCTCGCCAACAATTGTAGAAAAAGTCAATGAGGTAAATGAAGTTGAAAGTCAAGCAGATATAATGATGATGGGGTGACTTAACACAAGATGAGCATTAAACCTGGCATTCATACAAACATAACAATAATTTCAAACTAAAAGGTACACAACAAAATCCTAAAAATACAGGTAAGTAAACATGGATGCATGCATGAAATGAAAGACAAAGACAGAAGAGTTAGAAGGGCAAACTACCCTACTACCCCAAGCTTATTATTTTTCTCATCCTCGATCAAGTTCTAAACTTAGGATAGTAGGGATGGTGTACGTTGCACTCATGATTAATATATGTATGGCCCACTTCCCACTTTAATTGATGTAGAAGTTATGCAAATATAGTTTGCCCAATGTGAACATTAGAAGTGGCAAAAACACCTTGGGAGCACCCCAGGCTTAGGGTTGTCTGTCCAAATCTCAATGGAGTGGCTTGTCTCCTGCATTATGCATGAAAAGGAAAACTAAATATAATCATGCAATTTAAATGGGTCAAGATAAATACTACAACATGGTGAGAAGGACAAGATGTGTAAGATGGAGGGGAAAAATTTATCAAGAATCTAGCGTGATGCATGAACATAAAGTTTTGTTTTAATGATAAATCATTTTTTCTGCACCAATTTTTTTTGAGAAAAATGTAAAACAAAAACTAGGATAAGATAAGTGGAGGTCTCCCAATGTACTGAGACTTGGATCCCAAATCCTATGTTTTGGGACTAAGGTCACTTGTTTCTTGCTAAGTGGATCCGCCATGTATGGATAGAATGTAAAGAGAGTTAGACCTCGCTAATTCTAAAATAGGACAAAAAAATTTAAGGACTTGGTGAATTCATCTTTGTCTTGATATAAAAAGAAACTATGTCAAAATAAATTTCTTAGCATAACATCCTCATCATACTCTCCAAGGTAAAGATCTGCATTGTTGGGCCCAAGGATGTTAACACATGAACTAATGTAGGGAATATGCTTCAAGTTTAGCAAATAATTGTTGACTCAAGGTCTAAATTGACTAAACCCTTGTTTTGATGATGACTAAACCATTCCACTTATTTGTGTCTAATGTCTCTACTTGAGCGTTTTCAGATTAGGTATAGAAACACTCCAAATGCCCTAACTTGCGCATATCAAATTGGAGAAAAGACAAGTCAAAGTCAATACAAGTGCACATTTTTGTAATATGATGTAAATCCATTAGAATCATGTTGTATATAACTTGTAATGATTGTATGACTTGTAATTAATATTCAAAAAATCTGGAGCACTTAGATCGAATATTTGAGCACTCAAAAACCATTTTCCAAAATTCACATCAGGTTGTTCATCGGTCGAGTTGCAAACTCGACCGATCCTGATTGGATCTTGAAAATGACTTTTGATCGGTCGAGTTTACACTTCACAGAACTTGACTGATCCCTCTACTGACCAAAACTGATTTAAGTGAATCAGTCGAGTTACCCCAAGACAAACTCGAATGATGGCCTAAATTGGTCTTGTCTTTTAGTGGGATCAGTCGAGTTACCTTTATAGAAACTCGACCGATTGCACTATACAGAAAAGTGTAGAAAAGTGCTTCTAGCCGTTGTGGAGTTGCAACAAGAAAAAATATATCCATTGCAAGCCACAAAATGGTTAGTTTTCATTCTCAAGTGTTCCCAAAGGCTAAGAGGCATCCCCAACTATAAATAGGACCCCTTGGGCTTCATTCCAAGGTTGAGCATTCAATGCAAAACTCTATGTAAGGTTCCTATTCTATAGTTGGGTGTTTCCTACAACCTCCTCTCTCTCTCTCTAAGCTTAATCACTTGATATATTTGTTAGAGTGAGTAGGAAATCTGTAAGAGAGCTAGTCCTACATGTATATTTTGTGAGGCTCTCACTTCCACAACCTCCCTATCTCTCTTTTCAACCATGAAGTTGAATGTTCTCTCTCTTAGCTAAGAGAGGTGAAGAAGAACAAGGGAAGGCATATGTTGGTGAAGATCAAGGCTGAAGACTTGGAGCAAGAGTGGGTAAGCCCTTGGTGAAGGCAGAAGACTCCTTGCTCAAGTGGGTAAGTCCTTGGTGGAAGCTTCTCCGAGTGAAGGTGAAGTCAAAGCCTGAAGATCCAAGAAGAGTGGGTAATTCCTTGAAGGCTGAAGACTTGTGCAAGAGTAGGCAAGTCCTTGGAAGAAGGTGGAAGACTCTTGCAAAGTGGGTAAGTCCCTGGTAAGGTTGAAGAATCGTTGTATTGGATAGGTAAGTCCTTTGGTTGGTCATATATTGTATCTCTTATAATGAATATAATGAAGGTGCAAGGTTAAGAAATCCTAGAGGTTGACCTCTCTAGGAAAGTGGACTGACTCACTTCTAGTTTGAAGTGTGGAACCACTCTAAATAGCTTGTCTACTTGTGTTTGCTCAATCTCTCTCATCCTTGCTATGCATGTTTTAGTTGCACTCAAATTACCTATTTAGCAACCTTATCTTGTCATATATCTTGAAGGTCTAATGAATTTTATTTAAGTGCATTCAGCTCTATTCACCCCCCTCTCTAGAGCATCTAATCACCCATCTAGAATCCAACAATTGGTATCAGAGCAGGCTTCTCCAAGCATACTTCAACAAGTAGGAGAAGATAGGTGACTACCAAGGAGGGAGATACTTGATCAACCTTCCAAACTTTAATGGGAGTAACTTTCTCTATTGGAAAAGAAGGCTTCAATTCTACATCCAAGGATCAAGTCTTGATATGTTGCAAATGGTGAATAGCCCATACAAGCTACCAAAGACAAAGATTGAAGAATGGGATGAGGCTACCTTGAAGAAAGCCATCTTAAATACTAGAGAAATGCACATCCTCTATGCTTCCATGACCCCCATCGAGTTCAACTGGATTTCTTCATGTGAAACAACCTATGAGGTTTGGAGAATGCTATGCATCACTTATGAGGGGACAACTTAAGTGAAGGAAATCAAAGTCTACATGCTCAAAGGGCTTCTTGAGAACTTCAAGATGGGAAAAGAGGAGAAGATAGCTCATATGTACCATAGTCTCAACACCATTGTGAATGGTCTTACGGTTCTAGGTCATCCTATGTCTAGAGGAGAGATCAACTCTAAGATCCTTAGAACTATCCCCAAGAGATGGGAACCCAAGGTGACTTCCATTGAAGAAGTAAGGTCTCTTAAGGATATTCCTATTGAAGAGCTCATTGGAAATCTATCACATGAAGCCACACTTGACAAGAGGGAAGAAGTTGAAAGATAAGAGGAGAAAGAGCCAAAGAGAATGAAGAAGGCTGAAATGAAGGCTCAAATTGAAGCTATTATGGGACAAGCCTCTCCATACTCTCATGTTGAAGAAGATGCCATGTACTCTAAGGGTAGATTCCACAAAGGAAAGAATTCCTCCTCCATCCAGTGCCTCAAGTGTGGAAAGAAGGGTCACTTCAAGATAGATCGTCTACAAGGCAAGAAGACCCATCATCACAAGGAAAGAGAAGGGAAGTACATGAAGAAGGAGAAATGGCACTCAAGCTCCCGTGACTCCTCTAACTCAAGCTCAAGTGAAGATTCAGGTAGATAATCAAGCTCAAGCCCTAGTGAAGAAGGAGAATGTCATTTTGCCCTTATAGTTTCTACAAAATGTGAAGACTCAAATGAGGTAAATCTAAACTCTTTAGATAAAGAAACTTTAATTGCTATCATTAATGCTACTCATGCCTCTCTTAAGTCATTTAAAAAGAAAAGAAAAAAGATTGCTAGAATTGTTGATAATATGCATGTAGAACTAGATGATCTTGAACATGCTAATACTTGCTTGCTTGATAATAAAAATGCTTGTCTTATCCAAGTAGACTCTCTTAAACTTGAAAATGCTAGTTTACTTGATAAAATTAGATTTCTAGAATCTCAACCTCTTATGACTAGTTCTAATGAAGAGCATACTTTAATTGTTGATTCTATCATGCATGATATTGATGTTCTTAAATATGAAAACAAGGACAAAGATTTTGCATTACAAGGATTAGAATATGAAAATGGTGTTTATCTTTCTAAGATTGCTTTGCTTGAAACAAAAAATGCCTACTTGCTTGCTAAAATCAATGTCCTTGAATCTTGTTCTAGTTCTACTAGTAGAAAGAATAATGTTACTGCTTTTCATATTGATAGAGATTCTTATTTAACTAAAGCTCTTTGCTTAGAAAATGATCTTTTGCATGCTAGAGATAATATCAACAATTTGTCTTCTACCATTGCTTCTCTTATGCATGATAATGATAGCTTGAGATCTTCTTTGCAAAGATTCTTAGTTGGTAAAAAGAATCTTAATGACATCCTACACCATACTACTAAACAAATTGGTAGACATAGTTTAGGATATGATAGTAGTCAAAGGAACAACAAAGGTAAATGACCTCCAATATTCCATGGCGAATCCTCTAGTTCCAAGACTATGGGCACATGAAAACATTGCAATGATATTGGTCATTATTCTAATGGTTGTCCTTTTAGGAAAGCACCCAAGAGCAATAGGACTTGGGTTGCTAAACTATCCCCTCCGGACTCAAAACATAATTGGGGACCATTTCATCTAACTTCTTGTAGGAACCTGCAAATGGATTGACTTGAGCTATTGAATTGCAAATTGAGTTCTCAATTCACATGAAAGAAGAAATGTGAGATGTGTAGAGGGTGACAACAACTGGAAAAAGGAATGGTAAGAACAAAGGTAAATGTTTTCTTGTTTATAACCAATCCTAACTTGTTTTTGTCAATATAGTGTGCACTACACATATGGTTTTTGAGTCAAAAGTGGTATTTTGTGTTTCTCTTCACACTCTTACTCAAAAATTATTTCCAATGCTTTTATAGTGCGTTACTAACTTGCTCACACATGTTTGGATATGGTTTGTATTTTTAGCATGCCTTTAAATATGTTTTTATGAAATATATGTGTTTTTTGACTGCAGCTCTGTCGGTCAAGTTTGTCCTATTTGAAACTCGACTGATAGGCACCAATGGGTGTTTCCAACAACTATCATCGGTCGAGTTGTCAATACACAAAACTCGACCGACAACACTGTGCACGAAATTCATAGTTGGCTTATTGAATGAGTATTTCCCTCTCAACTAGATTTTCTCAACCAATAGCCTTATTCTTTGGCACTCCCTTGGTACCTTTATATATTCATTTTGCCATGCTTTAAATTTCCTATCTTGCTTACAACTCTATATTTCAACTTGCTCTAAATTGGTATATCGATATCTTGCAATTACTTGCTTTGAGTTGTTTTGCAGGTTTTGATGATGATCTCTTTGGATCTCTTGGTTATGTCTTAAAATGCTTCTATTGTACTCTAACTTTCTATATCTATCTAGTTGTATATATTGTTTGGATACAACCTTGAGGTTCTTAGTGGTAATCATCCTTTGGTAAGGATGCATATTTGTTAGTGAGTTATATCCTTACTTGCCTCTAAAATTGCTTATCTCTTTGTTTGGATATATCTCTACATCTACTCATAGCTTGCTTTATCTTATGTACCTTTTGGTATCTCTTGCTATGATCTAGATCCTACTAGTAGTCCTAACTTGTGATATCATCTACTAGTAGTTCACATACATGTAGTTCTAACCTTGTTTATATTTGATATATTTGCTCATCAAGTGGTATTCTACTATATGCTATGCTTGTATCTTGTCTCATACTTGCTCCTTGAATTGCATATCTACTATCTCGAGTTTCTTGCATAACATTGTGATGTAGGGTACATAGATCTACATTATATGTAGAACTTAAAGAATTTTTAAATTTCATACAACTTTTGTTCTAGTTTCAGTTTTTGGTGCAAGACTAATGTTTTTTATGCAGAAACTACCTTCTTGGGCAAATTCCGTCATCTTGAGGGTCAAAATTGTGATTTATTGTTTTTCTGCAACACTTTATCTTGCTTTTTGGGTTGTTCAAGTACATGCTTTAACTTGCTTTTCTTTCTATGCTTGGACAAGCCCCTTGCTATGCTCTTCTACTCCCCCTTTATAACTTTTGTTAAACTCTTTCTCTTAAGAAGTGGTGTTTCTTATTTCTTCATACCCCACTTTTTGAAATGACAAAGGGGGAGAAAGGTATGTCTTCTTTTGACAAAATAGGGAGAAGGCATGTCTTACATGAAGAGGAGAAGCAAGTTCATGTAAAGGGGTGAATGAAAATGGAAGAAGACATATATGTGTAGAACATATATGAGTAGAAGATATAGTATTCTATAAATGTTATGAAAGCTAACCATGCAGGAGAAATAGCATCAATTGAGGGGGAGTATGAGAACTCCACTAGCATCAATTGGGAGGGAGCATATGAACTCAATTCTATTAAAACCCCTAGGTTTCTTCAAAGGTATGACTTTAGTTAAATGCTTTCAATACATTTATAGTGGAATGGTTTGCCATCTTCAAAAAGGGGGAGAATGTTGACTCAAGGTCTAAATTGACTAAACCCTTGTTTTGATGATGGCTAAACCATTCCACTTATTTGTGTCTAATGTTTCTACCTGAGTGTTTTCAGATTAGGTATAGACACACTCCAAATGCCCTAACTTGCGCATATCAAATTGGAGAAAAGACAAGTCAAAGTCAATACAAGTGCACATTTTTGTAATATGATGTAAATCCATTAGAATCATGTTGTAAATCATTTGTAATGATTGTATGACTTGTAATTAAGCTTAGAAAAAATCTGGAGCACTTAGATCGAATATTTGAGCAGTCAAAAGCCATTTCCCAAAATTCACATCAGGCTGTTCATCGGTCGAGTTGCAAACTCGACCGATCCTGATTGGATCTTGAAAATGACTTTTGATGGGTCGAGTTTACACCTCACAGAACTCGACCGATTCCTCTACTGACCAAAACTAATTTAAGTGAATCGGTCGAGTTACCCCAGGACAAACTCGACTGATGGCCTAAATTGGTCTTGTCTTTTAGTAGGATCAGTCGAGTTACCTTTATAGAAACTTGACCGATTGCACTGTACGAAAAAGTGCAGAAAAGTGCTTGTAGACATTATGGAGTTGCAACAAGTGAAAATATATCCGTTGCAAGCCACAAAATGGCTATTTTTCAATCTCAAGTGTTCCCAAAGGCTAAGAGGCATCCCCAACTATAAATAGGACCCCTTGAGCTTCATTCCAAGGTTGAGCATTCAATGCAAAACTCTATGTGAGGTTCTTATTCTATAGTTGAGTGCTTCCTACAACATCCTCTCTCTCTCTAAGCTTAATCACTTGCTACATTCATTAGAGTGAGTAGGAAATCTATAAGAGAGATAGTCCTACATGTATGTCTTGTGAGGCTCTCACTTCCACCACCTCCCTATCTCTCTTTTCAACCATGAAGTTGAAGGTTCTCTCTCTTGGATAAGAGAGGTGAAGAATAACAAGGGAAGGCATCCCATGGTGAAGATCAAGGATGAAGACTTGGAGCAAGAGTGGGTAAGCCCTTGGTGAAGGTAGAAGACCCCTTGCTCAAGTGGGTAAGTCCTTGGTGGAAGCTTCTCCGAGTGAAGATGAAGTCAAAGGCTGAAGATCCAAGAAGAGTGGGTAAATTCCTTGAAGGCTGAAGACTTGTGCAAGAGTAGGTAAGTCCTTGGAAGAAGGCGGAAGACTCTTGCAAAGTGGGTAAGTCCTTGGTAAGGTTGAAGACTATTTGTATTGGATAGGTAAGTCCTTTGGTTGGTCATGTATTGCATCTCTTATAATAAATATAATGAAGGTGAAAGGTTAAGAAATCCTAGAGGTTGACCTCTCTAGGTAAGTGGACTGACTCACTTCTAGTTTGAAGTGTGGAACCACTCTAAATAGCTTGTCTACTTGTGTTTGCTCAATCTCTCTCATCATTGCTATGCATGTTTTAGTTGCACTCAAATTACCTATTTAGCAACCTTATCTTGTCATATATCTTGAAGGTCTAATGAATTTTATTTAAGTGCATTCAGCTCTATTCACCACCCCTTCTAGAGCATCTAATCACCCATCTAGGATCCAACAATTGGTATCAGAGCAGGCTTCTCCAAGCATACTTTAACAAGTAGGAGAAGATGGGTGACTACCAAGGAGGGATATACTTGATCAAATTTCCAATATTTGATGGGAGTAAATTCCTCTATTGGAAAAGAAGGCTTCAATTCTACACCCAAGGATCAAGTCTTGAGATGTGGCAAATGGTGAACAACCCATACAAGATACCAAAGACAAAGATTGAAGAATGGGATGAGGCAACCTTAAAGAAAGCCACCTTGAATTCTAGATCCATGCACATCCTGTATGACTCCATGACCCCCACTGAGTTCAACCAGATTTCTTCATGTGAAACAACCTATGAGGTATGGAGAATGCTATACATCACTTATGAAGGGATAGCTCAAGTGAAGGAAAGGAAAGTCTACATGCTCAAAGGGCTTCTTGAGAACTTCAAGATGGGAAAAGAGGAGAAGATAGCTCATACGTACCATAGGCTCAAAACCATTGTGAATGGTCTTACGATTCTAGGTCAACCTATGTCTTGAGGAGAGATCAACTCTAAGATCCTTAGAACTCTCCCCAAGAGATGGGAACCCAAGGTGACTTCTATTGAAGAAGTAAGGTCTCTTAAGGATATTCCTATTGAAGAGCTCATTGGAAATCTACAAGCACATGAAGCCACACTTGACAAGAGGGAAGAAGTTGAAAGACAAGAGGAGAAAGAGCTAAAGAGAATGAAGAAGGATAAAATGAAAGCTCAAATTGAAGCTATTATGGGACAAGCCTCTCCATCCTCTCATTTTGAAGAAGATGCCATGTACTCTAAGGGTAGATTCAACAAAGGAAAGAATTCCTACTCCATCCAGTGCCTCAAGTGTAGAAAGAAGGGTCACTTCAAGATAGATTGTCTACAAGGCAAGAAGACCCATCATCACAAGGAAATAGAAGAGAAATACATGAAGATAGAGAAATGGCACTCAAGCTCTAGTGACTCCACCAACTCAAGCTCAAGTGAAGATACAGGTAGAGAATCAAGCTCAAGCTCCAGTGAATAAGGAAAATGTCATTTTGCCCTTATAGCTTCTACAAAACATGAAGACTCAAATGAGGTAAATCTAAACTCTTTAGATAAAGAACCTTTAATTACTATCATTAATGCTACTCGTGTCTCTCTTAAGTCATCTAAAAAGAAAAGAAAAAAGCTTGCTAGAATTGTTGTATGCATGTAGAACTAGATGATCTTGAACATGCTAATACTTGCTTGCTTGATGATAAAAATGCTTGTCTTAGCCAAGTAGACTCTCTTAAACTTGAAAATGCTAGTTTGCTTGATAAGATTAGATTTCTAGAATCTCAACCTCTTATGACTAGTTCTAATGAAGAGCATACTTTAATTGGGTTGATTCTCTCATGCATGATATTGATGTTCTTAAATCTGAAAACAAGGATAAAGATTTTTCTTTGTAAGGATTAGAATCTAAAAATATCTTTCTAAGATTGCTTTGCTTGAAATAGAAAATGCCTACTTGCTTGCTAAAATCAATGTTCTTGAATCGTGTTCTAGTTCTACTAGTAGAGAGAATAATGTTGCTTCTCTTCATATCGATAGAGATTCTTACTTAACTAACTTAGAAAATGATCTTTTGCATGCTAGAGATAATATCAACAATTCGTCTTCTACCATTGCTTCTCTTATGCATGATAATGACATTTTGAGATCTTCTTTGCAAATATTCTTAGTTGGTAAAAAGAATCTTAATGACATCCTACACCATACTACTAAACAAATTGATAGACATGGTTTAGGATATGATAGTAGTCAAAGGAACAACAAAGGTAAAGGACCTCCAATATTCCATGGAGAATCCTCTAGTTCCAAGACTATGGGCACATGCAACTATTGTAATGATATTGGCTATTATTCTAATTGTTGTCTTTTTAGGAAAGAACCCAAGAGAAATAGGACTTGGGTTGCTAAACTAACCCCTCCAGACCCAAAAACATGATTGGGGACCATTTCATCTCTCTTCTTGTAGGAACCTACAAATGGATTGACTTGAGCTATTAAATTGCAAATTGACTTCTCAATTCACATGAAAGAAGAATGGTGAGATGTGTAGAGGGTGACAACAAGTGGAAAAAGGAATGGTAAGAACAAAGGTAAATGTTTTCTTGCTTATAACCAATCCTAACTTGTTTTTGTCAAGATAGTGTGCACTACACATATGGTTTTTGAGTCAAAAGAGGTATTTTGTGTTTCTCTTCACACTCTTGCTGAAAAACTATTTCCAATGCTTTTATAGTGCATTACTAACTTGCTCACACATGTTTGGATATGGTTTGTATTTTTAGCATGCCTTTAAATATGTTTTTATGAAATATATGTGTTTTTTGACAACAACTCGGCCGAGTTTGTCCTATTTGAAACTCGACTGATAGGCACCAATGGGTGTTGCCAACAAATGTCATCGGTTGAGTTGTCAATACACAGAACTCAACCGACAACACTGTGCACGGAATACACAGTTGGCTTATTGAATGAGAATTTCCCTCTCAACTAGATTTTCTCAACCAATAGCCTTATTCTTTGGCACTCTCTTGGTACCTTTATATATGCATATTGCCATGATTTAAATTGCCTATCTTGCTTACAACTCTATCTTTCAAATTGCTCTAAATTGGTATATCTATATCTTACAATTACTTACTTTGAGTTGTTTTGTAGGTTTTGATGATGATCTCTTTGGATCTCTTGGTTATGTCTTAAAATTCTTACGTTGTACTCTAACTTGCTACATATATCTAGTTGTATATATTGTTTGGATACAATCTTGAGGTTTTTAGTGGTAATCATCCTTTGGTAATGATGCATATTTGTTAGTGAGTTATATCCTTACTTGCTTCTAAAATTACTTATCTCTTTGTTTGGATATATCTCTACATCTACTCATAGCTTGCTTTATCTTGTATACCTCTTGGTATCTCTTGCTATGATCTAGATCCTACTAGTAGTCCTAACTTGTGATATCATCTACTAGTAGTTCACATACATGTAGTTCTAACCTTGTTTATATTTGATATCTTTGCTCATCAAGTGGTATTATACTATATGCTATGCTTGTATCTTGTCTTATACTTGCTCCTTGAATTTCATATCTACTATCTTGAGTTGCTTGCATAACATAGTGATGCAGTGTACATAGATCTACATTATATGTACAAATTGGAGCAATTTTGGATTTCATATAGCTTTTTCTCTAGTTTCAGTTTTTGGTGCAAGACTAGTATTTTCTATGCAGAAACTACCTTCTGAGCAAGGCTCATTGCCATGCCATGAGCCCTGACACTTTTTGGGCAATTTCCGTCATCTTGAGGGTCAACATTGCGATTTATTGTTTTTTTGCAGCACTTTATCTTGATGTTAGGGTTGTTCAAGTACATGCTTTAACTTGCTTTTCTTTCTATGCTTGGACATGCCCCTAGCTGTGCTCTTCTACTCTCCTTTTATAAATTTTGTTATCTCCGTTCTCTTAACAAGTGGTGTATCTTATTTCTTCATACCTCCACTTTTTGAAATGACAAAGGGGGAGAAAAGTATGTCTTCTTTTGACAAAACAGGGAGAAGGCATGTCTTACATGAAGAGGAGAAGCATGTTCATGTAAAGGGGAGAAGGAAAATGGAAGAAGACATATATGTGTAGAACATAATGAGTAGAAGACATAGTATTATATAAATGTTATGAAAGCTAACCATGCAGAAGAAATAGCATCAATTGAGGGGGAGTATGAGAACTCCACTAGCATCGATTGAGGGGGAGCATATGAACTCAATTCTATTAAAACCCCTAGGTTTCTTCAAAGGTATGACTTTACTTAAATGCTTTCAATACATTTATAGTGGAATGGTTTGTCATCTTCAAAAAGGGGGAGAATGTTGACTCAAGGTCTAAATTGACTAAACCCTTGTTTTGATGATGACTAAACCATTCCACTTATTTGTGTCTAATGTATCTACTTGAGTGTTTTCAGATTAGGTATAGACACACTCCAAATGCCCTAACTTGCGCATATCAAATTGGAGAAAAGACAAGTCAAAGTCAATACAAGTGCACATTTTTGTAATACGATGTAAATCCATTAGAATAATGTTGTAAATCACTTGTAATGATTGTATGACTTGTAATTAAGCTTAGAAAAAATCTAGAACACTTAGATCGAATATTTGAGCAATCAAAATCCATTTTCCAAAACTCACATCAGGTTGTTCATTGGTCGAGTTGCAAACTCAACCGATCCTGATTGGATCTTGAAAATGACTTTTGATCGGTCGAGTTTACACTTCACAGAACTCGACCGATCCCTCTACTAGCCAAAATTGATTTAAGTGAATCGACTGAGTTATCCCAGGACAAACTCGACCGATGGCCTAAATTGGTCTTGTTTTTTAGTGGGATCGGTCGAGTTACCTTTATAGAAACTCGACTGATTGCACTGTACGAAAAAGTGCAGAAAAGTGCTTCTATCCATTGTGGAGTTGCAACAAGTGAAAATATATCCGTTGCAAACCACAAAATGACTAGTTTTCATTCTCAAGTTTTCCCAAAGGCTAAGAGGCATCCCCAACTATAAATAGGACCCCTTGGGATTCATTCCAAGGTTGAACATTCAATGCAAAACTCTATGTGAGGTTCCTATTCTAAAGTTGAGTGCTTCCTACAGCCTCCTCTCTCTCCCTAATCTTAATGACTTGCTACATTCGCTAGACTGAGTAGGAAATCTGTAATAGAGCTAGTTCTACATGTATATCTTGTGAGGCTCTCACTTCTACCACCTTCCTATCTCTCTTTTCAACCATGAAGTTGAAGGTTCTCTCTCTTGGCTAAGAGAGGTGAAGAAGAATAAGGGAAGGCGTCCCCTGGTGAAGATCAAGGCTGAAGACTTGGAGCAAGAGTGGGTATGCCCTTGGTGAAGGCAGAAGACTCCTTGCTCAAGTGGGTAAGTCCTTGGTGGAAGCTTCTCAGAGTGAAGGTGAAGTCAAAGGCTGAAGATCCAAGAAGAGTGGGTAAAATCTTGAAGGCTGAAGACTTGTGCAAGAGTAGGTAAGTCCTTGGAAGAAGGCAGAAGACTCTCGAAAAGTGGGTAAGTCCTTGGTAAGGTTGAAGACTCTTTGTATTGGATAGGTAAGTCCTTTGGTTGGTCATGTATTGTATCTCTTATTATGAATATAATGAACGTGCAAGGTTAAGAAATCCTAGAGGTTGACCTCTCTAGGTAAGTGGACTGACTCACTTCTAGTTTGAAGTGTGGAACCACTCTAAATAGCTTGTCTACTTGTGTTTTCTCAATCTCTCTCATCCTTGCTATGCATGTTTTAGTTGCACTCAAATTACCTATTTAGCAACCTTATCTTGTCATATATCTTGAAGGTCTAATGAATTTTGTTTAAGTGCATTTAACTCTATTCACCCCCTCTCTAGAGCATCTAATCACCCATCTAGGATCCAACAAGAATTATGTTCTTCACTATCCATCTCTAAATTTGAGATTGGATGAATTTTTGTACACAAAAGTTGGATATGAGCCGTCCAATCATTCTCTATACTTGTGGCAACCTTATTTGAATCAAGATGCAAATTCTTCACCCCAAACTTGTCACTAAGCAAAGGGGATAGGATGCCCTCATGTGTTGCAACTTTATTCTTTGAAATCTGTCCAAACCACATCTCCAATAATGTAATCATCGTTCAAGGGAGCTGAAGTGAAAGTAGAATCATGTTAAGTTGATTGTAGATGCAAGATTACCAACTAAAGTGCACAGTTCTCTATGATATTCCAACAATTTGAACTATATAAAAAGTATGGTGATCAAGTGGATAAGATGATCTGCCTTACTACAACTAGATCCATGGATGCAATTTAAAAAAAAAAAAAGGGCCTGCAATCAAGTCTATTGCTAAACTTAATAATATTGACCAATTCTAAGTAGACTTCAAGTTCTTAGTGGTTGCTTGTTGCCTTATCCCGGGCAATATCACTCTTTTTTGTGGGTCAAAAGTGTAAACACAATCACCTAGTCAAAGATATCTGACGTTAAACTAATAACCGAGTACAATAGATGTTCACAACTCAATACAGAGTCTACTACAACAATACAAGGTCAAAAACAGGGATAAGGAAAAAAAACAAAATAAGAATAGAAAATATTTACTTAGGTTGGTTAAATAAAAGGGAGTAAATCTGGTATTCCAGTTAAAGAACAAATTAATCTAATTAAAACAAGAAATATAAATTAAGAAATATCTAACAAAGTGAAGATAATAAAAGGGAACCTGGATTGAGTTTCACAAATCAGGCTGGTTTCAACCATGCAAAACCTTCTCTTCTAATTTATATATGTTCTTGACATATTTTTCAAGCAATAATAAAAGATATCTACACCTTTATTCTCTTATAATCTGGATAAATTTATATCTAAAGGTATCACTCTCTCAAGATTATAACCAATAGATCAAGGATAAACATATGACCTTTGTTATAGTAACTCACTCTCATCTCTCGTGACTGGTACATACTCTAGATCTTACCAAACTCATGTTGAATTAATCCATATCAAACATCACAAGAATGTAGCTAATCAAACAAGTGACGCATTAAAATAGGAGTATAAAAATAAAACAGTAAGAGCATACATATTAAACAAAATGAGAAAATATTACATGGTTGGGAGGGTCTAACGGATACTCCCAACCTATGTTATTGAGTTTAACCACTCATGGTACAAAGAGGAATTATATTACAACTTTAACAAGTCACGATATCAAGAGAAAAGAGAAAAGGTGGGACTTGGATCTGAAGGGGGTTGGATCCTCTTAGTCATGATATCAAGAGAAAAGAGAAAAGGTGGGACTTGGATCTAAAGGGGGTTGGATCCTCTTATTTGGTGGTCACTTTTTGGATTGATAGGAATAGACAGACATGCTTAGGACTGATCTTGAAAATTGCAAATATGAAATAAATGCAACAGAAAGTTGTAAAGCTATGGAATCAATATAAATGAGACCCGATATGTTTTTGAACTAATCAAGCACATGAGGTCTATGGCTTGGAAATGGCCAGAGGTCGATATGTCTTTGGAAATTGATATGTGTTTGGAGATAGATATGCCTTTGGAGATTCATAGGACATTGGAGATCAATATGCATTCAGAAGGTCAATAGGTTGGCAATGGATGGAGGTCAATCAACCTTTATCTTTCCAGAGGTCAATCTCCTTGGGATCTCGATACTTTTGGAGGTCGATAACTCAATCAAGTTGATAGCTCACTCAGTTGATATCTTGGCAGGTCTATATCTTGTTGGACATGCTTTGATTGTTATGCTTTATATCTATACCTTGGGCTTCTTGCTCAATATCCAAAACCAAATATAAACAAATGATCACATGCCTTGTAGTTGAGATATCAATAAACTGAAAGCGACATGATGGGCTAGCAGTAGAATATGTTCTTTGAAGAGTATTGATGGATTTGATTGGAAATTCATTGTGATCTTTCCAAGGAAACATTCAAAGTATAACTATTTTTGTATTTGCAAGGGAACCCCTCCTAGGATGGGCCACAAAGTATCACTATTAATAAATTGTGTGTTTAATTTATGACCCACTCAACTTCCTCTTAACTTCTATGCTTCTTCAAATAACTTGGTCAAAGGGGCTTGGTCAAAGATGCCAAGTTTCCAATTCCATTGAGGATAACACGTCAATTCTTTCCTTTAATGGATAAATAAAAGAAACCAATAATGGAAAATACAACATTACAACCTATATCATGTCTCAATGAAGTATTGGTTAAGGTTTTGATTAAATCTGCAAACAATCATGTCTCAGTGAAGTATTGGTTAAGGTCTTGATTGAATCTGGAAACAAAAGTCTCCTACTCCAAATTTAATGGCTATAGTCATTTCCATATTTCCATCATGTTCAATTGTTAGCAATATGAGTTTGAATACTTTTTGATCAACCTATGAATTTCCTTGCTTTAATGGGAAATAGAAGTTGGCCTCTATTGGGTAATCTTTAATAGCCAAATATAATAAATTGAGATAAGCTTCCAAATACCACATATGGCTACACTTTGTTTCATTAACGTCCTCCTTGTTGGATTTTGGTATTTTTTGGTCAAAGCATATATAAGCATTGAATGCATTGCTGGAATTTATTGACAAATTCGAGGCATTATCATAATTCATATTATTAATATTTTTTCACATGGTCTGACTATATCCTGCGTAAATATGTTGCACTTTTTGTTGCAATGAAATATATTAGTAAATTTCCAATCTTTCCAAACAACATAAAATGTTGGATTATTTCTTTTAATCACCACAACCACCTTGATATGAATGTAATTATTGGACATAGATAAATTTGTGTTGTGGTTTCTCCAAGCCAAAAGTTAGATTTATTAAGCATGTATTTAGAAAAAGGTCAAATTACAAAAACACTAACAATTAAACAATTAAATACATATGTTGGCTAGTAAAGGTACACAATTTAAGCTAAAACAAATACTAATATCACATAAATTTGGGTGTTATTAGTCACTAATAAAGTGGAGTTGAACTCTTTCAATCTCCTTCTGAGCTTTAGACATTAACCATTCATTCATGAATTCTATACCCAATTTCCTATCATGATCTATGATTCTACTGACCTACAAGTCCATAAGCTCAATTGATATTGGTTTTTTGTGCAATATTTAAAATAGAGCCCCTATTTCACCCAATAGTTGTTCCATACATTGATGGTACCGTCACTCATAAGAAGGATCATGGAGCTAACACGTATAAACTTTTTTCCCTCAAAGGTGTCTTCCCAGTCTAAAAATTGATATTGAGTTTGATTGCCTAAAAGAACTAAAACATTTCTAGAGTCCTTTAAACCACAAAAATATCTCTCATTTATCAAGTCCCATGTGTAGTCCTTCCTTCTTCTCATGCATCGAGTTAACACCAAGCCCTTCATTTTCTTTATGTCTAGTAACTTTTTTCCATGCAAAAAGAAACTTCTGATTAATCTATCTATTATGTCACATGACTTGATAGGTAACACTGTTGTTTGCATCATGCAAGTGGGTATTGCTGTCACTGTGGATTTGGCCAAACAAAATCCTACATGTAAGATATAAACACCATGCATACAAGAATTAATTCTATTAGAAAATTTGTTCTATATCTCATTTGCAGCTTTTAGGATGAAGGAATATGAGTTCTTCAATCTATACAAAATGCCATGACTATGGTGGAGTATCATAGAAGTCTCTTCAGCTTAAGTGTTATACTATAGGCTTGATTGAGGAAAGACAATCTAGTATGTTTTTGGATAGTTTGTGCTACACTATTGGAGAAGGTAAGTTCCTCAATCAACACTAACCTTCTCATAGATGATGAATAAGGCATTTTATATAGGAGTTTACCTAGGTTATCAGGCTAAGAGAAAGTTGGTGGTGAAGAATCTTATAGAGAGATTGTTGAAGGTAACCCTTATGCTTTTTGTTAACCTGCCTAGATAGCATGTTCCCCTTTTCCATGTTGTTTGGTATCACAATGACGAAAAATAGCATGAAGTAGTTGATGCTCATGTATTGCACTTTGACTCATCTTTGTGCCTTTAGTTTTGTTTGAATTATTAGGTTGGACTATAGTTGCTTGGCAACATATGGATATGCTGATTTCTATAATGAAATCCTCTTTAAGGGGTAGAGTCTGGTAACATACTGGGATTTTCTATCCTAGTTCTAGAAACCCTAATCGCATGAATGTTAGTATGCTTGGATACTAGAAATGACAAAAAAAGGTTAAGGTTATATCCTTATATAACTACTGGTGCCCTAATGAACATATAATACACATATAAAGAGTAACTCAAGTACAAGCCTTTAATATGGAAACATATGACCCTGGAAATTCTCTGGATCAAAACCTTTATGTGATGATAAATGGAAAGATGGAACCTATCCCTAGGCTTTGTACATGTTTATTTTGTGTAAGATATGAATAGTAATAATTTTGACCTAAACCCTAGGTTCTAGTTGATGAACCCCTAATGTATGCAACCTTGGAACCACATCTTATGCTTTTGTGGTGTTATAGTAGCATAACATATCACAATAAACTTAAAAGGGACCTAATAAATAAAAAATGGACTCAAAGTATAAGTGGGATCATATGTTTGTAATAAATATTACACTATTATTTAATGTGTATCTAATAGATTAAAATTGGTTAGTAAATGATAGATGTGAATTTACATGCATATACTATTAGTGCATGTTAGAATACTCTTAAACATATGTAAGTGTTAAAATTGGATCATGCATATAAGTAAGTACAATTTGTGTTCTTTATACCTCGAGGCCCTATACCCTTGACTCCTAAAAGTACTTGTGATAAATTCCTCGCTTTCTCTACCTCTCTTTCCTGTGTAACATCCTAGGATTTGAGGCCTCACATAATATGATCTTATAAGGAATGATTGGACTACCCATACCACTAAGGTTCACCTCCTTTTTAGGGAGCCCATCACTAAAGAACTC
This sequence comes from Alisma plantago-aquatica, assembly GCA_963693085.1. NCBI lineage: Eukaryota > Viridiplantae > Streptophyta > Magnoliopsida > Alismatales > Alismataceae > Alisma > Alisma plantago-aquatica. The sequence continues at coordinate 144,390,649 of OY856412.1, read as the reverse complement.
CATAGTTAAGCGTACTCAACTTGGAGTAGTACTAGGATAGGTGACCAGTCAGAAAGTTGACATGTAACATCCTAAGATTTGAGGCCTCAGATAGAATGATCTTATTAGGAATGATTGGACTACCCATATCACCAAGGTGCACCTCCTTTTCTGGGAGCCCATTACTAAAGAACTCCATAGTTAAGTGTACTCAGCTTGGAGTAGTACTAGGTTGGGTGACCAGTCAGGAAGTTGATCCTGGCTTGCGCGTGAGTGATGAAAAAGTGTGCAATTAAGTCTAATGGTGGTCTGTGGGGCCAATCGTCATTCTTGAAACCTTGCTAGAGCCTTGGGCAGTGGGCCCGAGTGTTAAAAATGGTATCAGAGCCATAACCCCTCCAGTAGGTGGGGCCCACATGGGCATGTGGCAAGACAGTCTTGAGCTATGTGGTCCAGGCATGTTGGAAAGGGCTATCCATGGTTGACGTAGCCACCCTTACGCTAGTGTTCCGTGATCAGGAGCTGGGTGTCCATGGGTCATTCTGGGTCTACACTGAAATTGAGAAATATTATGAGGCCATATAGTTGAGCCTTGACAAGGGCGTCAAGAGTCTAAGTGGGGGAGATTGTAACATCCCATGATTTGAGGCCTCAGATAGAATGATCTTATAAGGAATGATTGGACTACCCATATCACCAAGGTGTACCTCCTTTTCTGGGAGCCCATCACTAAAGAATTCCATAGTTAAGCGTGCTAAGTTTGGAGTAGTACTAGGATGGGTGACCAGCCAGGAAGTTGATCCTGGTTGTGCGTCAGTGATGAAAAAGTGCACAGTTAAGGCTAGTGGTGGTCTGTGGGGCCAGTCGTCAATCCTGAAACCTTGCTAGAGCCTTAGGCAGTGGGTCCGAGTGTTACATGACCCCAGCTTGTGTGTGAGTGGGGACAAAATGCACAGTTAAGGCTAGTGGTGGTCTGTGGGGCTAGTCGTCATTCCTGAAACTCTACTAGAGCCTAGGTCAGTGAGCCCATGCGTTACAAATGGTATCAGAGCGAAACACACAGTGAAGACTAGTGGTGGTCTATGGGGCCAGTCATCATTCCTAAAATTCTACTAGATCCTGGGGCAGTGGGCACATGCATTATAAATGGTATCAAAGCCAATTCCCCTCCAGTATGTGGGGCCCGCATGGGCATGTGGCATGCCAGTCTTAAGTCGTGCGGTTCAGGCAAGTTGGAAAGGGCTATCCGTTGAGATGAAATGGAGTCACCCTTATTCTGGTAGCTGTAAAAGGGAGTTGGATGTCCATGGGCCATTTTGGGTCTACACTGAAATGGGAAAGTGATTATGAGGCTGTATAGTTGAGCCTTTCAAGGACATCAAGAGTTTAAGTGGGGGAGATTGTAACATCCTAGGACTTGAGGACTCAAATAATATGATCTTATGAGGAATGATTGGACTACCCATATCACCAAGGTGCATCTCCTTTTTAGGGAGCCCATCACTAAAGAACTCCATAGTTAAGCATGCTCAGCTTGGAGCAGTACTAGGATGGGTGACCAGTCAGGAAGTTGACCCCAACTTGTAGATGAGTGAGGACAAAGCACACAATTAAGGCTAGTGGTGGTCTATGGGGCTAGTCGTCATTCCTAAAACTCTACTAGAGCCTAGGGCAGTGGGTCCATGTGTTACATCCTTCCCATCTCTCTCTCTTCTCTATTCTCTTTTTTCACTTTACTTTCACAATATTGATGACAAGAATCCTAAACAACACTTGGTTTCTTGATTATGAGCCTACAAACAAACTCAAAATACTCTTTGTACTATGTTTCCTTCTCCAATTAGAATCATCACTGCATTAATACTTTACACATATAATGACCAAATGCTCTTTACCCACACAAAGTCCATAGGCTACTATCCAAATGAGATATTCCCTCCTTTGATATAAACCCATCCTTTAAACCCCAACTTATTGGTCGAGAATCCGAAGGTTGGTTATGATGTTTCTGAGGGTCATACGCTTCACCGATGATCCTATTCACTTTTATGAGTTCTCATGAATCTTTTAATGTGATTGATTTGGTCGTGTAAGGTATATTTCTTCTTTTCCCTTTTTGTCTTCTCTTCCTAATTTTCTACCTCTAACAATGCAATTTTGACCATCACATCTTGTTATCCACTATATCTCGTCTGATGGCTTCACTTGTTGATTGTGAGCATGTACATCCTCTATGTTTCCTAGGTTTTTCTTTATGCACCCTTCTTGATATGCTCTTCATAAACATGCATGGAAGAGAGGATGGTTAGAGGTATGGTCACTCTAAGGCCCTCTACCAAAGCTTCTTGGGACTGACACGTTCTCTTGGAGTTTCTAGACTCTATCTTTGATAGTTGACTTTTCTGATTTGCTAATCGTTTTCTCCTCTTTGAAGTTTGAATCCAAAGCTCTGATGTTTTTATGTTCTCATTGCATAGATGAGTGATGTGAAGAATATGAATTCTTGTAGTTTTCTTTTATATACCTTGAGCTATTTTAATTCTATGCTTCCAATGGGCTTTTGTAACTCTTTTCCCTTCTGATTTATGTCATGTTTGTTATATGATGTAAAATTAATTATACTATTACATCACTTATCTACCTTTAATGTGTGATGAATGGGTAATATAGTCTTTTAAATACGTTTTTAATTTTGATATTCAATAAATTTTATTAACTTACCTATCCTTTTCAATCTTTTTGAAACTTATTTGATAATAACAATCTATTTTTTCTCTCCATGAAATATTTGTAACATATTGTCTTGAACATACACTACTATATATATTTGACTTGATAGGTGATGTGCGTAATATTGCATCATAAAATTCATTAGGGGTGAAATCCCTAGAGTTTACCAAAATAGGTACAATAATCATCACCCACAACCAGACATATCTTATTATAGTATAGTTCATGATCGAACCTAAAGGACAACATTTTCAATGAGTAATCTGACTGAGGTAACCATGCAAGAACTACTATTTAACATAAGATTTGGAATTGGTTGAATAAACTAAGGCTGCAAATAGTAAAGGCTAAAATAAAGTCTAGAGTTATAAGAGGATGGGGACACTAGGGTGGAATGAGTTTCACCACCGCTATCTATCAATCACTCTCTCAGTCATCATCTTAAGCATGCACCATATATATGTTGAGGCCAAAAATATCCACCTTTTGTTAGGATTAACTCATGGACATATTTCACTCTAAGCTCACATACTTTAAACCTAGAGTTCATGCATCTAACACCTTAGAAAACACCTACCAAAATTATCATCAAGGGTTAAACATAAATCAAATGATGTCCTAGATCTTAGGATTAAAGTCCTCTACAGCAAAATCTGATTTACATATAACTCGATGATCAAGCAGGAATATAAGCAAAAAATGTTTGATTCAAAACATAATACAATCAATACAATAGCAAATGTAGATAAGAGAATACAATTAGGTAGCAGGGCTACTCCCCACACCCTAATGAGAGGACTACTCGCTCATGGAAGTAGTAGCAAAAACAACAAAGGGAAAAGAAGAAGAAGGTCATCATCATGGAAGAGGAGAAAATCACAACCGCAATGTTCAGATGGTTGTCTTTGAAGTCTGGATCAATGAAAGTTGACGTTGCAAAAGGATAAGTCCTCAAACATTCATCAAAGCAAGTATATAATGTGACATATTCTCTCAAAAATGTTGAATCGAGTTACTGTGAAGAGGAGTAGCAGACTGACTATGGTGGAAATTATCAACCGATGGATGTACATGCCATAAGACAAGCCTTTGTTGAGGCCAAACCTTGGTACCTTGGCGGTAGTGGAGATGGAAGAACCTTCATTTGACATTTGTGAACTAATGAAGATGGTCAAAGGCTATTAGAGGTTGAAGGTGAGTGCAAGTAGCAACAACTTGGCAACATCAATGGTGGATCATTTTCCTATAGGTGAAGGCCTTGTATGCATAGGCAAAGTCTAGGGTTTGGAACCCTCCTAGCCTCCATGGAGTTAAGTCCTTAGGCTGCCATGAAGGTGAAGAGACAACAATCATAGGAAGATGAAAGGTTTGTGGTGCTCGGTATCTCCATCAGTAGGTGAGGGGTCAAGTGGACCATCAGAAGGAGAAGAGGAAGTCCCGTCGAAAGGTTAGAAGAGCAACCAACAGAAGGGAACACATAACTTTCTTTCTTTGTGGAGTGCAAACGTTCCATAAGAAGATGTATACATGAATTCCTTCAGAAGGTGATGTAGAACAACCACAAGTTGTTGCATGTGGGACAACCTTTGGAAGACATAGTCTGGCTGACCATTGGTAGGCAAGCATCGATAGGCACATGCAGTGGACCCTTCAGTAGGTGGATGCAAAACTACCATCAGAAGGCCAGCTTTGGGCTTCCTCCATTTATCAACTAAAGGAAGAACTGGGATATGTAATTTGATAATTTGGTAGATGTATTCCCACCCTAGAGGGTGGGGGTGTATTATCGGGTATCGAAGGGTCTACGGTCAAAAGGCCTCAACCAAAGGATTCATTAACCCATGGAAGGGTAGATCTAATGAAAACCGATGGCTTTCCTGGTTTGATGCAAATCAGTGGCTTCAATAACTGATGAAGGAACAAATCATCGAAAATATGGTCCAATTATTCCAAATCCTACACTCCTACCATGCAATAAAGCTCAAGCCTGCCATGAATACCAAGGATATGGATGAAAACCTTATAAATTATCATAAAATAAAGAAAACTATTTAAGCTAGTTCTAAGCTAAAAGGATGGAAATGAATGCAAAACTAGGCTATAAATGCAACTAAAACTAGGATTAATATGCACTCATAAATTGGGTCTCATGATTTGAAGTTGACTAGTTGAACTATTGAAAATGCAAGTTGAGTACTTTATTGTATTTCAATTATTAAATATGTATCTTATTGAACTTATTAATCCAGCCTTGTAATGGAAATCCTAACTCCATATGTTTTCCATGTTATTTCAGTTTGTATCGTATTTGAGAAGTTCATTAGATTTTTACATATTTATTATGTAACCTTGTATTGATCATCGGATGTGAATAAACTTATAATGCCTACCTATTATATTCACGTTGAGTTTGCTTTAGTATCACTATCTAATAGTAGTGGTACATTCTATGGGTGGTTTGATTGTACAACTTTTCCCATATATGGGTGATTGCTGATCTCACCTAGTCCCATATGCTCTCACCTAATTTATTTACCATTATGTAAAGGATTGTAGGTATCCCCAACTTCCTTCCTAAGCACATAATGTGGAATTATTCCATGCCTATTTTTAGATGATTGTAGTTTGTTGTATAATCTGCATACAACTGAACAAAATCGAGAAATTTATTTGTTTGTTGTCTATAAATGATTTAGGGATATAATCCCTCATTGAAACTTTATCATTTATTCATACAAATGTGAATCCTACTATATTAAGTTATGTGATATCCATTGGGATATATCAATCTCATTATTCGTTGGGAACCTTTTATATTGAAATGTGTTCTCCTTTATTCACATGTTGTCCAATCCCAATTTAATGCACGAACCATCCTTTTGTTGATAAACTTTAATTTTTAATCTCTTGTGAGGGGTGTTCCCAACCTTTCAAGTGATAAGGAATTTGGTATAGCTGAGCCTAAACCGCATCTTTCACAAGAAAAAGAGCTTTCAAATAGTTTCCATCTATAACTTGTTAGTATATGTTTATTTTCTTATAGATTTCCCTTTCTATCCACCATTTGTAGGTGATGAATTATATAATTATAATTGCAGTACTTATATTTTTATTTCCACTACTATATTTCTAGGTAAACCTTATACAATTTTAGTTGTCACCCCCTGTGAAAAATCTCTATGATGTTTGGATTGTGGATATTTGTTGTTATTTGAGTAAGTGAGTGGCCCCAAATTTGGGTCCCACTCCTTATAGGGGCCTAAGTGGTTGCATGAATTCTACTATAACATCTAGAGGATAGATCACTTAGAGTCATCACTCCTCTTGACATAAGGAAACATTACATATTTTCCTTCTCCTCTCTCTCTCCACTCACCTCTAACAACCCAATAAACACAACCAACTTTTCCTACCTCCTTGATGAACCTAGTTGACCCTTGATTCTTTAGAGATGGTAAATTTTGGCATTTATGCTAAGTATCTATCTATGATTTCATTCCGTTATAGCCTTAATATGCCCAAAACAACTCTAGATTCTAATCTTTTAGTAACTTATATCTTTGCATATATAGAATTGCTCATCTTGTAAATTTTGGTACTTGTAGGCACCAAAATCAAGAAGACATCAACTCTCCAGTTTTTCACCCCATCAAGCATTGTGTTATGCGCACCAACTTAGGAGACGGCGGTCCCTCTAACCGATTAGAGGGCCCAAGAAAATTTTGATATCTTGGACCCTATTTTTGATGGATAGACCCTTTATCAGAGAGCATACTTATTAATTAGAAGGTTCATTGATGCAGGCCCATCGATCACCAGAAATAGACCCCCACCCCCTGCCCCGAGGTTTGTTCCCAAGGAGTAAGATCAACGACTGAAGGGATCTCCATTTGTAAAGACTGCTACAACCACAACTTTAGAGATGGCTACGACCCACAACTATAGAGACCACCACAATCTTCATCTTTAGTGACCGCCTAGGATCTCCATCTGTAGCGATCACTACAACCACAACTGTAGCGACCACTATAACCTTCATATGTAGCGACTGCTATGACCTACAACCGTAGCGATCACTACAATCTTCATCCATATCGATCACTAAGGATCTCCATCTATAGCAACCGCTAGGGATTTCCATCCATAGAGAAGGCTATGACCACAACACCATCGACCACCAAGATCCACCACTCCTATAAGTACCCACCCCCTACATCTAAGGTAGGGGTTTCAGCTATTCCTACCTATTGAGTTCCCTTCAAAGACCAGTGGTTCCTAAATATCTAAGAGAGTGCTCCAAGGTCTGAAAGGACTAAAGGTCACACGTTGCACCCGTCCCCTTAGTTGGCTTCCATCCAACATCATCCATCCACATTCAGCCATTTGTGGCCACCTTCTACCACCATACATCCACCAAGGCTACTATTCGGGGTGGAATCAAGGAGAAATGAGGCCAAGGAGTACATAAGATCAAGGAGGATGACCCAAAGATGAGATCCATCCCATACTAAGGCTAAGGAGAGAGAGCCACATCACCTCTATGGGATGAATATTTTCTTCTTCCCCTTTCTTCTACTATTCTCCTTTGTTTCTATACAAATGATGTTCTTCCATCTTTGTTCGGTGCGAACTATGCTTGTCCATGGCTAGTTAAGATCCTTCTTGTCTACGTAGCCCATTTTTGGCATGTTCATGTACTTTTACCTTAAGCAAGTAGTTCTAATTTAGATCTAGTACATTTTCTATTATATCTTCTTTTTTTGGTTATGATTGCTGGTTTGGTTGATCTCTTTCTTGCTTGAACTTCTATTTCTACATAGATCGATACATTAGTTGTAGAAATGGATAAGAAAAGGTAGTTTCAATCAAATATTAAAGGAGGAGGTCTAATGGAGTATGGTTCATAACAACTCTGAATATGACCAATACCTGAGAGGGTATCCAAGATATTCAGGGGTGTTGATCCGTTACCCTTGAGAGATGTTTTGGATCATTGATGAGTTTTAGTCACACTACATGAGAGCGAGTTGGATGACTCCTCATGAACATATACCATAGTACATGCTATTTTTGGATGAAGGTTGCTTGTTGAGATGTTAGAGGGTTGTCTACGCCTGAGAATGGGTGCATAAACTGCCTGATTTGTGGTTACATACCCAGTAACTCCTTCTATCTGATTAGTAGAATTCGAAGAATCTTTTTTATTTTCTTTGCTTTGTTTTGTTTTATTTTATTTTGTGACACATCACTCAACTAGTTCTAGTTCCATAATTTAACGACCACTGGATTAGTATAAATGACTTAAGAGCAATATCTGAAGCATCCTAAATGTCCCCACATCACTGTGTTTGACCCTGTATTAAAGTTGCGCGGGTCCTTGAAGGTTTCAGGTTATAAATTTAAAGTTTGATCCTTCTGAATCCGCCTCTGTTCAGACACGCTATCCTGGACCACATCAAATTTTGGTGCCATTACTGGGGATGTGGCTTTCCACGTTTACATGTTAAAAGATTTTGTTCTGTCATCCATAAGCATGTATATATGTTCATAGTTCTTCTTTTGTTTTGCACATACTTTTTCCTACATACCAAATAGATTTCCTTTTTCATGTACCTTTTCATCCATGGACCTTGCTTCTGCAAGGAAAGTTATCCTATACACCTATCCTCCTGAAATTTTCAGCAGCCCCTACTGTTGGTAAATAATTGAAAGTGGTGCACTCCAACTAGACGAGCTATATTCGTCCCCACCGTCATCATATGTAGATGCTCCAAAAATGGAGATTGCTAATTAACCCTCAACCTCCTCATTGTCGTGGGATCAAGATCTAATATGAGAAGTGGTGCTAGAAAGAGAGAGTGCTGATACACTCACATCTTACTAGGTACCTCATCTCCAATGCCTAGCTGATCCATTTTAGGAGCTACTCAAATTTAAAATTTCAACTTCAAGTAGCCACAGAGGTTGCAAACTGTAGTAGAAGTATACTTCAAGATGTTGAACAAGGAGCCATCCAAGTGCACCAACTTGATACAACATACTTTCCAAAATAGTGCATGGCATAATTGGTGAACCTTGAAAACATTTCTGCCTAAGTCCAACAAATCCATGACAAGGATGCTAAACAAGGCAGGAGACTTCATGAACTCATCAATTTGGTTAATATGCAACTACAAGTTCTAGAACACAACTATGAAGACCTTGATCAGATAGTCCACTCCATTGAACCCGATGAGGAACATATATCACCTTCCTATTTGGGTTACCAGTGTGAATCATCAGGATTTTTTCGTGAAGAGTCACCCGTCCAAGGAAGCTTCTCATTTCATCTAGATGATTCATCTGAGCAACCAATGGAGGATACACATAACCTAGAAGAACAGTTTGATGATGATGATTACTTTTGTTCTCCTCAAGGTGACCAAATGACCTCACAATTTGACGGGTAGCTTGAGCAGCCTGAACCAACCTTTATCCCAAACCAGGTGATACCTCTCACATTGAGACTTGTCACCTTGTTTCAACCAACATGTTTGTCATGGTTTGAAATAATTTGTTTGAGGAGGATGGTGATGACGAATTTCCAAATTGGGGGAGTGAGTATACTGATGATGATGAACTAGAGCAACATGAGCTGACATGCGCCACCATCCCTTTTCAAGGGGTGGATGGCATTGAAGGAGCAGGATGGACGATCCATCACAATGTGGCTGCTGAGCATGAAGTTACCCCAGAACCCATAGAGTGTAACAAGCTTGGGGTGGCATAATCATAAATAGATTTACATGTGGGTACTTGTTGTTCAGAAGATTATTGGAGGAGTTGAACTGTACATGGAAATTTATTCGACCATCCAATCTCAAGTTTAGAGATAGATGAGAAGAGAGAATTTCTAGAGAAGATTTATAGACTCTCACCTCCACCTCATCATGTGTTGAAAACATAGGGCCTACCTATCAAGATTCATAGCTTGATGGGTACCTTGAGGATAATATGCCAAAGAATTCATTTTAGTGCAGTTCAAGTCAATTCCAACACAGAGATGACTTCACATAGTCACATGATTTTATTCCTTTTCTTCACACTCGAAAGGGAACAAATATCCACCTATTCTACTCCTACATGGTGGACCCATCGACAAGACACATGTGACACTGGTCCCAAAACTTAGGATTTGGGATCCCAATGCTAGTATCATGGGGCACCCCCTATCCCTTACCCTACATTTCTTATCTCTTTTTATTAAAATAAATTGTGTTTTTCATGTTCTTGCTTAGATAGTTCCCTTCCTCTATTTGTTTAGATAACTCTTTGCATACGTGCATCATTTTAGGACTATAATAAATTTGTTTCTTGTACAACCATGCATTCCTTCCCTACTATCCCGAATTTAGGTTTTGCTTGAGGATGAGTAAGGTTTTAAGCTTGGGGTGGTAGGGCTATCACCCTTCTATCTCTTCATTTTTTCGTGCATGCACATTTGCGTTCTGCATTTAGGCATAAATTTCAAAGTTTTTGAACTTTTTAGACAAGCTTTATTGCTTTGGTTTGTAGTTTGTAGCTTTGCAATTAAGGTTGTGCGATACACATCTTATAGTTAAATGTTTGCAAATCTTATTGTTAAATGTTTATCCATGCGCCTAAATGCACCATTTTCATCTTAACTGCTTGATCTATTGCCTGACTAGCTCTTTGACTCTTTCCTTAACTTTAGTGCTCAATTAAGGTTTTGCGCATTTTTCATAGTTTAAAACATTATTCCCTTGATCTATACAGTGAATGACAAATCGAGGATATGGGACCGTTGGAAAGAGATAGAGTTTGATCAAAACTCCCAATCTACGATATTCACGAACTTGCCTCTACTCTAAGGATCCTTGAATCATAATTACTACTTTTCATACAGGTATCAAGAGGATAATGATGAGTTTGAGCTATAATCAAGTAGGATTGTTTATCCTTGATGATCTACATGCTGTCTCACCTTAGATTGAGTAAAAAAAATGAAAATAAAAAATGTGCAAAAGAGGCTTGGCCACCCAAAAATCCCAAAAACACCAAAATAGTTCTCACCCAGGCCTATAATTTAGAATGCAGAGAATAAAGCCTGAGCATGAAAAAAGATATGAGTGCTTGTTTTCTCTTTCAAGAGAGTTGAGGATGATGCGTAGTCGGTGTATGACTGCGCTAATGAACATGAGCATGTCATTCTTGGTAGTTCCACCTCGAATGCTCATTAGAGAGTAACTTGGAACCCCTAGCTATGAGACCTATGAGATCATCCCAATAGTAGGGTTGGTTCGAGCGTAATATGAGGAGTTTGTCTCACTGCTCTGGGCCAACTAGCTTGGACTAAATGGACTGTTGCTTGTTACATGGACCAACCTGGCGCAGATCAGGACCCTCAAAAGTCTTTAAAGTTTTTTCTTTTTGTTGCTTCTTAGGACCTGAATAAGTGGAAGGCGCATTGTTCCTGATTGGTTTACATGAACACATGATAACAGCTCCTTAGTCACCTCCATTACCCGCCTGATCACCTACATGACAATGCTTTAAAGAATGTATAATTATGATTTAAACCCTCATGAGTACTAACAAGTTGTAGAGAATTCACTTAATCTTGCCTGGATGCTCTTTGATCTTAATTTAGCAGGTTTTGCTCGATTGGCGGGGGTTTGTTTTGAAACAACATGCATCAGTAGAATTGACATTTTAAACTATTTTCCTTAACCTTATTGTTTATAGCTAAACTTAATTTGGATGTTCTCTTTTTGTACTTTGAGCCCAATCTTGCTTGAGGACAGGTAAGGTTTAAGCTTGGGATGGTTGATAATGCCAAAATTTAGGCATTTATGCTAAGTATCTTTCTATGGTTTTGTGCCGTTATAGACTTAATATGCCCAACATAACTCTAGATTCTTATATTTTAGTAATTCATATCTTTTCATAGATAGAGTTTCTCAACTAGCCAATTTTGGGACTCGTAGGCACCAAACTCAAGAAGACATCAACTCTCCATATTTTCACCCCATGAAGCTTCATGTTATGTGCACCAACTTAGGAGACAGTGGTCTCACTAATCGACTAGTAGGCCCAAGAACTTTTGATATCTTGGTCCCTATTTTTGATGTCCAACCCTTTTATCATAGAGCATCTTCCTCAATCAGAAGGTTCATCAACGCATGCCCATCGACCCACAGTAATAGCCCCCTAGGTGGGGTTTGTTCCCAAGGAGTAAGATTAGTGACTGAAGGAATCTCCATGTGTAGTGATGGCTAATACCACAACCGTAGCGACCACTACGACCCACAACCACAGCTACCGCTATGATCTTCATCCATAGCGACCGCTAAGGATCTCCATATGTAGCGACCTCTACAACCTCAACCATAGCGACCACTAAAACCTTCATCTGTAGCAGCCACTATGACTCACAACCATAGCGACCACTACGAACTTCATCCGTAGCGACCGCTGAGGATCTCTATCTATAGCGACTGCTATGACCTTCATCTATAGTGACCTCTAGGGATCTCCATCCGTAGCGAACACTACAACCACAACGTCAATGACTGCCAAGACCCCACCACTCCTATAAATACCCCCTACCTCCAAGGTAGGGGTTCTGACCTGGTTTACTATTCCTACCTCTTGGGTTCCCTTCAACGACTAATGGTTCCCAAAGCTATAAGAGAGTGCTCCAAGGTCCAAAAGGAGTAAATGGAACACTCTACACCTATCCCCTTGGTTGTCTTCCATCCACCTTCATTTTCCACCAACATCCATTCACATCCAACCATTTCCAGCCACCTTCCACCACCATACATCCATAAAGGCTGCTGTTTGGGGCAGAATCAAGGAGAAAGGAGTCCAAGGAGTCTAAAATATGAAGGATGACGACCCAAAGATGAGATCCATCCCATATAGAGGCTAAGGAGTGAGAGACACCTCTCCTCTACAGGATAAATCTCTTCTTCTTCCTCTTTCTTCTATTGTTCTCCTTTATTTCTATACAAATGATGTTCTTCTATCTTTGTTTGGTGCCAAATATGCTTGTCCATGGCTAGTTGAGCTCCTTCTTGGCTATGTAGTTTGTTTTGGGCGTGCTCATGTACTTTTACCTTAGGCAAGTACTTTTATTTCAGATTTAGTACGCTTTCTATTCTATCTTCTCTTTCTAGTTATGACTATTGCATTTGGTTGATCTCTTTCTTGCTTGAACTTCTATTTCTACATAGACTAAGAGATTAGTTGTAGAAATGGACATGTTTTCTTTGCTTTGTTTTGTTTTATTTCATGACACCTTGCTAGACTAGTTCTAGTTATGTACTTTTATCAACTATTGGATTGTCTTAGCTGACTTAAGAGCAAGATCTTAAGTGTCCTAAACGTCCCCACATACATGTGTTCAACCCTGTATATCAACTTTGACCCCATATTAAGGTTGCAGGGGTCCTTGAAGGTTTTTGGTTATAAATTTAAAGTTTGATCCTTCTGGACCCATCTATGTTCAAAGGCATTGTTCAGGATTGCATCAGATGGCTTGAGGAGAGAAGAACTAAATCTTCTCTTACAACCACCTCTAGAATGAGGTGTAGTGAGATACTCAGACACCCCATGCCTATATAAAGGCATAAGGCATATCACCAAGATCTCCATACTTAAGCCCAAAGACCAATTGTGCACCCTAACATTATATGTCATAGTCCAGACATCCATCTTCATCTATGGTGACCTCCACCTTGTCCTAGCCACACCTTACCACTATAGTGCTTTATTTGTTCAACACACGTACATGACTCACCCATGGTGAGTCAGAGATGGGATAATGATGCCGACCAATATTATTTTGATCCCTTATTGAACTTAATATGCAAATTGACTATAGTGACTTTGATATATGATAATCAAGTTGTTCCATCAATCTAGGAAATGGTATGATGTTTGATGAATGGACAAAACACCTAAAGGTAGATTTCCACTTTGTTCAAGATTTATTTATGGTAAAGCAAATAACTACACTTCACTCCTCTTGCAAAATATCATAACCAGCCAAAGGGGTTTCAAAACAAGGCAATTAACTCTACTAGTAACAAGAAAGTTACGACATGCAATCACATATATGGTGATTACCGAGTGTGTCACACTCTGGTATATCAAAATATATACATATTTAGAAGTAGATAAGTTAGAATGAAAAAGTTCTATCTACCTATCACGACCAATGGGTTGATGTCTCTCTCTCCCTAACTCATAATGTAGAATCTAGCCATTACATGTGACCTTATTTGTCCTTGGCTTATTCTTTTGGATCTCGAAGACCCTGCATATGAAGACTGGACATGTCCTATAAATCACCTACTATACTTTTCTAAGACTTTCTAACTCTATCCCTATTGCCGAGACACTTCCTTGCTCAACTATACACAAACCATCCTTATGTGTCTAGAATGGTTATAGTGAAAACACTTCTTCTGAGGAGGCGTATGTGGCCTAACTCACCCTATCATTGACATCAACCCTAAATTTTATGCTCCAAAATGTGTAATACCTTGACCTCTATCATCACTTGGATACCATTTTGCTTATGGTTGTACCCTTGGTTCGTATGTAGTGGTGCTCGATTGTGACTGCTTGTACTATTTCTATCTATGTGATCCAAAAACCTCTATATCTTTGAGCCCCCAAAATACTATCTAGATGTATGTGTGAACTTCCTCTGACATAATGGTCATGAATGCCACCCTTCATCCTTTCTATCCTCCCTACAACCTCTAAAAAGGTGGACAACTTCTCGCATGACTCCAAATTTGATGCTAACTTGTCTAGCCTTGCATAGAGCCCCTTATCAAGCTACTTGATCTTTTCTTGCTCTCTAGGTTCCATATGAGGATAGAACCTCAACAACTCCATTAATCATGCCTCATACTCATCTACCATCATCATCCTCTATTGCAACTTCTCAAACTGTGTGATCTTATTGTCTAAGTAGGACTAGGGGGACTATCAACTCTTGAACTCCCTCATGAACTTTACCCATTTGATCACCTTAGTGGGTCATTTCTCTTGTTTAATTGCCCACAAATGTCAAACATTGCCATTGAATAGGTAAATTGAATACTGAATCTTGTCCTCTGTGATATCCAATAGCCTAAAATCCTTCTCTAGTTTCATCAACCACAAATTCACATATGCTGCATATGTAGTACCCAAGTACTCCAATGATTTAATATAATTCAACATCTCATACGTCTGGCTCAAACATGAAGATTCAGTATTTGGAGAATATACATTAGACAATTAAGTTGTTACCTTCTCATTAAACTAAGAAAACATTGAAATCATCTTGCCAAACATGGACTAAAAGACATGATGGACAAGTGTTGTTCGATCTAATAGTGTTGGGATGGGTTACTCCAGACC
Source organism: Alisma plantago-aquatica (assembly GCA_963693085.1). Lineage (NCBI taxonomy): Eukaryota > Viridiplantae > Streptophyta > Magnoliopsida > Alismatales > Alismataceae > Alisma > Alisma plantago-aquatica. The sequence continues at coordinate 144,375,517 of OY856412.1, read as the reverse complement.
CATGTCAAGTACTCTAATCTCGGGTCCTTATTTTCTCTTGCCACCTCATGGCTTGACAAAACTACTCTCTACATGTTCATCACACTATTCAAACATACGTGAAACCATAACTATCAATTAAATATGGTGGACAAGTAAGAACATGCAATACAACATAATCCCATGTCCCTATAAACTCAACAAATCTAGGATTTTATAACAAAAACTTGTGATATCCCACCACCACAAGATCAAGATCACTAAAGAAAACCTTGATTATAAACCAAACAACATCATTACCAACAACTTTATAACATAACAACATGGAATAAAAAGTCCCAAAAAATTCATAGAATAACATCAATAAGGACTTTGTATAATATTAATATTCCACTATTATAGTTAGATTCAATTGATTTTGGGGACCTTGATCATGCCTACTTATAAAAGCGACAATATGCATGAACATATAACCTACAACATGTACAACTGGTACTGCATATACAAGGAATGCATGTCAAAAATCTCAAACTGGTTAATATAACCGTACAAAACTTCCCATCCAGGACCATAGTACGTGGACAATTCTACAATAAACTAGCTCAAAAATGCAAGCATCACCCATCTCCAAGTGATGTCACAAAAATAGAACTCAAGGTGATACACAAACATATTATTCCTCTAGGTTATGGGCGTCTTCCCAAAGACTGGTCCTAACCATCACAACCTTCATACTATGACCTGTCACCTAAAATGTTGTAGAAAACCATATGATGAGGCCCCAAGTCCCATCGATATGATATAAAAACTGAGAACTTTTCATAATTATAACCATTATTTTAAGTAACAAAATATGACATGCAATATGTTGAATTATTGAGCAAGTTGTATAAAGAAGCATAACATTACTGTAGTTATACCTATATCACCATGAGTGCATGTGCAAAATATAATCACACATGTATACAAACCACATATTAAGAATGAACACATTGTAAGCACATCCATATTCTTTATCAAATATTACTAAAGAGTATTCTACATATATAAATTGCACATTCTATTAAGACTTGGGTTGTTTGAGGCATACAGCCCAAGCTACTAGCTAGGACTCTATAGCAATCCATATAAGATCTAGGCGTATACAGATTTTATTAGACCTCTCCTCACATCCTTGGGTTGAATCTTAGGCATTAAAATGCAGAGTTCTCACAGGCTATCCTACTATAGAGTTGCTCAAAGTGGATCCATATATCTGGGTTCATCCTATAAACACATGTCATGACACCATTTTATAGGGTATCAAATCCATCTACACCAAGACACTTGATTAATCAAATCAATAACTCATTTTAAAAATGCATCAATCATGTTACATACAATGAACAACAAGTTAATTAAAAGATTGGTTGTGACTTTGAAACTTTACAAGACATAAAATATATTACCAACCTATAGCATCCACCCAAAATAGGTTGTACTACAATGTCTGTCAGCCACATCAAGGCCATAAATTAATATAAGGGAAGCACAAGGCCCTATTATTGATCACATCCATACCAAGGTCTAATCATGTTAAGGATATCAAAGTCAAGCCACCACAAAGCCAAGATCACTCAAGAAAATCAAGCTCATTTTAAAATTGGCACATACTTCACAAATACATGACAAGATAACACCCAAAAAATTAGATTAAAACTCCAAAGAACGTAAGAGTTATGATTTTATCAAGATTAGGGAACAAGAAACCAAACTAAGTATAGATAAGCTATTTCAACATAGAAAATCTATATCTAAAAACTATCAATAGTATAAAGTCTAGTAAAAAGACTTAAAACCATTTTAAAAGGTTTCACCATAGCTGAGAATAACATGTAGTTTGTATCTCAGCATAAGGAGTAGAGACATACCATAAAGATGCCACATTTAAGTTTTATTCTAGCATCATTGTTTGAATCAAACCATATGCATGTCAAAATAAACTTATCCTTAACATCGAGAAAGGAATTTAAGAAATTAAGTTGATCGTGAAAGGCCGTGTTACCTTTTTATTCCTTATATCATATAAAGATTCCATATATTAGCATATTAGGGTTTTAGGAAAAAGATTAGGATCTACATGTATCTTGTAGGTACTAAATACATCATATGTTATATCACTCACCTTACAAACAATGGAAATGAGTCCACTCATTGATGAATATGGAAAACCTCCAACTTTACTCTTCAAGCTGCAAACAAAATTTGAACCTTAAGCAAGCCACAATCCTTCCTAACATCCAAGTTTTTCTCCTTCCAAGATTTGAACCCAAAAGGTCGTGTACCCTTTATTCCTTAGATCATAATAAATATTACATCTATTAGCATATTAGGGTTTTAGGAATAGGGATGTAAATGGTGCGGGTATGATGTAGGTCTGGCCATACCCATACCCATCTAAATTAGTAGTCCCGATTTCAATTCTAAACCCACATAATACAAAACCTAGACCCCCACCATACCCGTACCAGCAATAATAGTGGGTATGTGATGCGGGTATGCATGTAAGTGATTCTATAAAACATCATATTGTTTAAGTAAGAAAAATGACTATGTTCTATATATTTTAATACAACAAGGTATTATTATTATATAATATATTAACATGCAATAGTTATATTAGATAATGCTATATTTTATACATTAACATCAATTGGGTTAATTGTTTACAATTTGTAGTCATCATCATAATGTTTAATTTATTTAGAAAGTAATGTAAACTAGTAGATATTTTGATTTTAAGTTTACATATGATGTTCATTATTGTAACTAGAATAGTTAATTATTAAATATATGACTACTCTCAACCTTATTGTGGTTAGAGTAGGATATAATCTCAAGAATTATATTAGTTAGACTAGTAAAGCATGATATATATATACATATTATTTAAGTAATTACTTATATATAGTGGGTACATGGTTCTAGCCGGTCTGGGTCCAAGCATACCCATTATTGGACCCACTTCTATGTGGGTCCAAGGGTTAACGAGTCTAAGGGTATGCGGGTATAATAAATTAGACCCGTGACAAGTTTTTTGAGGGTCCAGATTTGTGGGTCCATAGGTCTACTTGTGCAACATACTGAATCTTGGGTTTATTTGCAATTTAACCCATTTTCAAGATTTTATTTCCTTAATGTCCATTTTGTCCTTTTTCCTAAATTGTCCTATCTTTTCTATCCTCTTTGGCCACAATGTTGAAATTTAGTAATACTTAATGGTGTGAATTATATTTGACCCACATTCATTTCAATGAATGGGTTTTTGTGCAAATATCTCAATGAGTGTGTTAATTAGAGTCCAATAAAGCAAAATGACCATTTATGAGATATAATTAGTAGAATATATTAATTTAGAATTTTCATGGTTTTTTGGGACAAGAATGAGTAATAATGTGGAGTTGAGTTAATTAATGAGAGAATAATCTTCTTCCCTTTTCTCTCTCTTCCTAAGTGGCAATAAAACATGAAAAGAGAATAATGTGGTGGATATGGCTCTAGAAAGTAATATATGTGTATATCTCAAATTTCATTAATGACCAATATGGTGATTAAGGGACAAAGCTTTTGCAAAACAAAAATTAAATTGCATAGCATTAATCTAGGCATTAATATTAGCCTATGGCCCAAATTTTAAGTCATTTGGTCAATGTTTGACCCTTCAAAAGAATTAAATAAGAATTGTATATAGTTTGAATATAGTTTTAATTCGATATCATTAATGCACCAATGTAACCTATGGTTCCCATTTTATTAAATGTCACACGTTACAAATTTCATTTCCCTCTCAAGCATGCCATCATAAAATCACCATTTGATCATCTGAAACTCCACCTGATCTAACGGATTAGAACTCATCCCCTACCTTCAGTCGTTACACGGACTGAAGCTGGCACCGCAATGCCCATTTCTGTAGGTCCGTTCTCCCTCCATGACACGCTGTTGCTCATTTGTCTTTCACCAATGGGACCACGAGGTCAAGTAAAAACTGACGAGCTTTTATGCATCTCCTCTCGTGACTGGATGAAGAAACGCCCAACCTAGGGCTACATTTCCTCTCCACCACCATTTTATAGAGGGCGCTCCGACCGCCCCTCTCGCCTATATAAGACTGACTAGATCACCCTCTAACCACCACCATTCCTCCTCCTCTTCTAATCTCTCCTCAACTACCCTGAAGGCCCCAACCTTCTCGCATTTCATCTCCGATGAACACCACGCTAGCTCTGGCTTTCCCCCACCTTTGGTTCAATTGAGGCATGGGTAAGCTTTCACAATACCCTATGGTCCTTTTTCAATCCTTAGTTTGCCTCAAATCACTCTAGTTTCCCGTGTCCTATAGATCAGTTGTTGCTTCTCACTAGCACTAGTCACCCAAGTGACTCAGAGGCCCTCCGGCAGTCGCGAGGCCTTAGTTGAGCCCATGTGACCTTCGCGAATACATTTTGTACCCCGTTTTAGTGATTTAGTACATACTCGATGCCGTGCTCCAATTTTGAACTCCTCCTCTATTCATGGAGTCCTCCATCTTGTTATGAGATACAAGAAGCCTTATTCCATGGCGTTCGTTCCTCCACCTTCTCTAGGCTCTGAGAAACATGCTCGAGTTGTCTGCGTGCTAAGAACTTGCCTGAGGATGCGATGCGAAGTTGGAGTTGAAGCTCCATACTTCTGCTCGAGCCATGGCTCAAAACGGAAGAAGCTGGGTCAACGAATGACCTGATTGCCCTCACATACTTAATCAAATGATTTTGGGTGCATGGGTAGTTTAAGGTTTTCACCCGCATCTTTGATTTACAACTGTGAGATTTGTTTCATTGTGAAATGATGAAAATGCCCCCACATATATGATTGATGTGTCACGTGCGCCTAAGATAGTTTTGTCATTTTAGTATTTAATTACATCGACTTTTAATCCCGATTTAAATGATTGTCACACTATAGTTTCCTATTTTTATGATTGGTCAACTTAACATAATTCATAGTAAATCGAAGGTTTGTTAGAAAAATACAAATAAATACTCATTGGAAAGGAATTTTCACAAGGAATCCGAATTTAAGGTTTTTAAGAATCGATTTGCATCCCTATTTTAATGTTTATTATAAAAACCATTTTAATTATATAAAAAGCCTTAAAATATGTAACTAATTCATTTTAACCCCAAATTTAAGAAATAAATATGTTTTCTTAATTAGGTTAATCCAAGTAATCGATTGGTCCAAGTTTTGAGTCCTAAATTGATGGTTTACATAGGAGGTCCAAAATTAGGGTTTCTCACATAATATGCTTTATAAACCCTAATCCATGTGTATAAACTTGTATCTAGGGTAAAAGTGACATTGGACACATTTAATGGGTGAAAAGTCTTCTCTAGGAATCTCAAGTGAGGTATGTGCAATCTTATTTATATGAGTTCGAACACTTGTCCTTTAGTTGGGCATTTTGATATCCAACCCTAATGTTCCTAATAAGGCATCAAATTATACCTTGTTCCCCATTTGTACTCTTTTGGCACATTTATTTCATTACTTGTTTGGGTTTCATACCCCCTGCCATGTCACTATTAAATTGTTGTTTAATATTGCCATTTTATTTATTGAGAATGATAACTTGATGACTTATTAGCTATTGTAGTGTACCTCTGTACTAGCCACCCATAGTCTGCATGTGTAAATTTGCCCAGGGGAATGTGATCATTCTCCCCATTTTATATATATTAGGGTTCTTGAGAATGTGTTATTTCTTCCTCACCCAGAGGTTGAGGTTGGTAGGTGCCTCAGCCCTACTTTAGATAATATAGTCATACTTTTATCATGCATACTTCCATATTGATATGTGATGTTATGGTAAGTATTCTCTTTTATGTGCCTACTATTTTTGACATTTCTTTGGCATAGTGGAATCATTACTCCACATTTACTTTTTTCTATACTTTATTTGTCCTTATTTCTTTAATTGACACATACCTTTCTATCTCCTCTTTTTGGGTGATCCCAACCACCTAGGTTTAGGATCAGAGTGTGCAACAGGAGCATGGTGAGCCAACCTAAGCTCAGCAAAAGGAGACTATCCTTCCCTCATGGACTTATTTACTAAGTTTTTTTGTTGGAGACATATTGATGTAGTCTAGTTTCCTTCTACTTAGATACTTTATTTGCATAAAGCATGTACACCCTTATTGGGAAACAATTGATGTACTATTTATTAAATTGAATATAGTCAAAATTTTAACTTTGTTGCTATTCATTGGATTTTGTTTACCATTTTTAGTAGATAGGGGATATCACTTCTTTACAACATGTACCCATTTAGAACCCTATTTAGGAACAAGATTAGGATTTACATGCATCTTGTAAGTATAAAATGCATCATATGTTAGACCACTTGCTTTAAAAATAGAGGAAATGAGTCCATTCATTGAAGAAAATGGAAAGCCTCCAGCTTTTATCAAGCTCCAAGAAATGTGAACCTTAATCACACCACAATCCTTCAAAAGATCCATGCTTTCATCCTTCTAAGATCACAACACTCTAACTCCAAGATCTAAGAGTAACCAAGGCACAAATAATGGAAACATGGTATAAGACTACCAATGCCGAAACCCAAAAAGGAAAACACCAAGAACATATTTTGAAGAAGATGAAAAAAAATGATCATCATGAATTAGTATGAAAAATCTCACTTACATGGATCTAGGTTCAGGAGATGCTAAGAGAGTCATTTGATCTCCAAGAAAGAAAGAAAGAATGAATAATAGGTTCATCAATGGTATGGAAGCAAAAATATCATCAATTGTAGCCAATTGATGATGACTCACCACCAAGTCTCATCAACGGATCACATGTATATGGTCATTGGTTGATGGCAAGGACAACCTCTCATCAATGTCAATACAACAATTCCCTCTACTAATGGGAGTATAGAAGAGGAACAAGGTTACATACCTTCATTGATCCAAACATGTTGGGGAGGCATGGTGGTATTTAAAGCAACCAAGATCCACCAAACCAACATAAAAATAAAGAGATAAGATAAGTGAAAAATATGCCATGTGCAAATTATTAGAAGAACCTCAAGCATGGAGATTTCACACATAAACCCACAAGAACAAAAAATCAACCAACAAATTACATCACTTATACTAAGCTTATAATTAAAGCACACATGCACATAATTAAGATATCAAAACATGATTTAAAAGTGGAGTTGGATTAGGGATCGTACATTAGCAAATGATGACCATATCTTATTTATGTGAATGAGTTCCCGATTACTTCCACCCAACCACACATGTCCTTTTAGGCTACCATGAATTCATGTAATGATCTTTGGTCCTCACAAGGCCGCATCACAGATTGGGAGAGTTGCCTATGGACATGTGAAGCTTCTCCTGCTTCAATTTGGCCTCCCTTTAAGGTACACATATATCCCCCCTTTTAGTTTCCTCCACCATCCTTGGTCAATCTCAAATTCTGAACCATTAGTCATTATGTTTTCTATTGCATTGCCTTTGATTAGTTCTCTTGTTGCACCTCTACATGTTTTTGTCAAAGATTTGTAATGTTTGGGAGTCCCTAATCTCCACTCCGCCTATTAACAATGTAGGGCAACATTTTTGTATTTCTAGTTTCCAAGTGTCTCAAGTAAGAGGATTTCGGAATCACCCTGACTCAAGATACTTGTCCCTAGTGTTAGATGCTTGTGAGATTCACTAGAATTTGGTTCCAAGTCTGAGGAGCATCACTTGTATGTCTCTTGTTCGTCTGTGTTGCTTGAGCAATAACATTCATCAAGTGACATTTTTTCCCCAAATTCATTTTTTTTGTAATGTAGATCATGGGTAGAAAGGTCTTTTTGCAGTCATCTTCTTGAGTAGCCACACTCATGACTATGTAGGACCCATTCCATGTGGTCGTCCACCACAAGGCCACCTCAGCATGGGGTTGCTTATGTGTTAGGTGATTATTATTTTTGCTAATAACTTTTGGATTTTTTAGATTGGTAAGATTTTCTAAAATCCATACTAATCCCAGTAATGTCTATAAAATTATAAATAAATATGTTCTATAATCCTAGTAAAAATATCTACGTGATTATATGTTTTTCTATAACATAAGTCAATAAAAGTTTAAATGCTTAAGGATAACTTAACACTAAATTTATATAAATTTTAATAATTAAGTCAAGACCATGCCTTGAATTTAAGTATGAACTTGAATACTAATTAAGGTTGAGTATCAAGTATGTCACATTCTTTGATTCATAATAGATGATTGACCTAATTTTCTCTCTCTTGATCTATTTGTTGGCTTAAAACCCATGATACCCTAAATTGATTCTCATTTGTATATTTTTTGAAAAATCTTAATGAGAAGTCCACTTTTTTATATATCTATCTCACATTAAACACTGAAGTGGTTGGATTTTAATGTATGGGTCCTTTGACCACACTTCTTATGCCAGGAATACTCTCATCCCCTTTTTTGGTGCATGGATATTATTTGTACTAAACTTATGATCTTTCCTATTCTATTATGCATGTGTGGTTTTGACTAGTCATATCTAGAAGTAGATAAACCATATTTTAAACTTTGAGGTTTAGTCCTCCTTCCATGTACTAAGTTTTTAGTTTGCTATAATACTTTACATTTAGGCAGTGGCATTTCAGTGCTCCTTCTAAGAACTGAGGTTTTTGTCCTTTTAGAATGCACTAAGGTTTTATTCCTCTCACAATGCTATATTTATTTGGAACTTTGGTTTTAGTCCTCCTACCCTTAGTTTTAAATATATGCCAACCCTACTTTTGAGGTTATGATAATCTTTTTGCAATCAACATGCATTATTTATTTGAATTTGATTGTGGAATTATTTAAGGCCAGAACCTCATCCTTATTAATTAGCTTATCTAAATGAACCACATAATTACCTTTTAGAATCATTAATTATTTGACATCCATTTGAATGTATCATCTCTGTGTTTTGTTGGGAGCCTTGATATGCTAATTGTTTCTACTTTTCCTTATTATTTACCAATTCCGTATTATATGCTTATATCATCTTTAGGTAGAATTTTCTACCATTCTTCTTTCGTGTGGTTTTCTTCCAACCCCTTAGGTAAAAAGGGCTTTGGAAGAATTATTAAGTTGACCATATCTTGCACTTTTGTTGCTGGTGTTCTTTGAGAGATAGATTTGAAGTAGCCAGATTACCCTCTACATCTAGGATTAGTGTAGATTGTGCCTCATTTACTCACCCTTATGGATGTCAACCTTGTAATCTTGTAAAATTAATAGTCAGAGGTATTTTTCTTTTCCTGCTATCTTTTGTTATTTGATCATGCTTATTGAATATATTAGATCACATTTACATTCAAAAAATTTATGTTGTGTGTTTGGCATTGGAATATTCCTTTTATTCAATTGAGTAAGGAGTGGATCCCTCTTGGGTATCACTCAAGTATGATACCAGAGTCAAGGAAATCATTTAAATCTGACTATTTGAATTTTATCTCCTATAAGTTCCATTTATGACCCTTATACATAACTATGTTGGAAACTCTATACATAACATGTTTACCCTTATACATACCTATGTTGTTCATGTGAAAATAGAAGAGAGATATAGAATAAGATAAGGTACCCATAACAATCTTGAGTAGTTAAACACAATGTGATGGAACACTATGTGCTCATACCCTATAGATAGGCCAGGTATCAATATAGGTCTTCTGATGTTATGGGATTCAGAATCAAGTAATTAGGATGATATACAATATTACGATAAGGAAATGATAACATGGAAAAATAATGAATTAGTTCTCTCTATTGATTTTGGATCCATCTTTGATTTCTATTGTTTAGTTTTCACCATCAAATATTACTTTCCATGATACTACTATATGAACAAAAACTATTTTCTAGATTTTATTGATGGTTCTTAGACCACTTCTCAATGAATAAATGTAGCTGGTAATGAAACTCTAGAAGTAGTTGGAATAAAACTATAAAACCGTAGTTTTGACAATAGACTAATGTCTAGGAAGAGTGGCTTGTAGTAAAGGTTTAAAGGACCTACCCCCTTATTCTTCACTTGGTTGTGTAGAGTTGTAATAGTGACTTAAAGATGCTAATTTGAACTCTAAGGTTGTTAAGAGGCATGATAACTTATCCATAGTTAGTTGAAATATTCTAGTTGGAGGCATGACCTATATATATCATAAGCACACCTAGTTAACACAACTAAAGGTTTATGCATAACCCTAATGCCTTCAGAGTGGCTTAGTTTGACTTATTAGGTTAAAACCTATTAAGGGGTGGGAAATATTAGGTGGGTAGAATAACGATGTTTAGCTTTCAAGGAAAAAAAATCTGCTTTAAGGGGTAGAACATTGTAACATACTAAAACCTGACCTTATAACCCTGGAAACCCTAATTCCATGGTTTAGATGCCTTTGGGTTTACTTGAGGATAAAACCCTTAAAGATGGTGCAAGTCATACCCTATAGGAACTTAATAGGAATGATATAAGAGTAGTGCTTAGATGAGTAACATTAATGGATAAATAACAATTGGGCATTTTCATAAGAAACCATAATTTTATGTGAACATCTATTACATCTAATTGATAAAGTAATAGTTTGGAGAACCATATAATAATGCATGAAATGATAGTTATAAGTTTCTTATAATGTTTAAATACATAAAACTTATATTTTACGCCCCTCATTAATATGGTAATACATCTACCTATCCCTAAAATTAGATAAAGTATATCTAAATCAATAAATAGTGATAGAAAACGAAATATCCTCCTTTTTATACTTATAGCATTCATTGTCTCAAAATGGAAAGTTGGCTAAAATATTGATGATAATAAAAATAGGTTTAGTAAGGAAATAAATATATGAAAATATTTCATAAAAATAAATCTAACTCCAACATACTACATATAGAAAGAGATGTATGGGAAGTTAGTAATGTCAGGAATCCTACGGGAAATCTAGTTCCAAGATACTAGTCATCAATATTTTTTATGAATAAATATAAAAGTAACATACTATAAACCTAATATGTTAAATGGCCTCATAAATTATTTCAAAATAATAAACTAACAATAAATTAGAGGTTTACACACTCAAATTAGTGTAGGTGGCAAGTTTCATAATGATTGGATAATCCTAGTTAGTAAACTAAAATAGGAAAGAAAGGATGGGAGAAAATTCAAAGTATAATGGTTATTTGATTTTTATACTCAGATTTCCTTAAGATTCACATGTTGTTATGCGTCATGTGGCCAAATGTTCCTTTCTCTGCCAATACAATGAGTGTGACATATCTTCCACTTTTCTCATAGGATCATGCTAAAACCAGTGGATATATGTTTCTCTCCGATGCATGCCTTTCTGCTTTCAATTCAAACATAGTAACCAATTTCATCTCTTCTGGATCTCCTCTTTTCATATACAGGTTTCACTAAAGTTCTCTTTCAATATCCAAGCGAATATGAGAAAGATGATACCAAGTGTTGTGATACCTTATGGTAGTTATTATCTCTATAATAACTAAACATGATGACTTTACTTAAGCCCTTTATCATTTGTTTATTTTATATTATGTCATTTCTCTAATACATCTACCTTGCAATAAGTATATTCATACGATGCTATGTAATTCTCTCAAGTCATAATATGAATTTCTCTTAATATGGTGTCCACATGAATTCTCTAACCCTCAGGGTTTCAAGAGGAGCAACATTCTCAACCCTCTTTCTTCTCTGTGCCACCACACCCATCTTCTTCTTCTTCTTCTTCTCTCTCCCCACCTGCCATCATCGACATGCCCTATGGCTAGCAGTAGTGCCTCACTGACCATTGGACTGATGTCCCAATAGGAAACTGATGCCTTCTCTTTGGCCAAGTATTGATCTATCATGGTTTTCTTCCTCTACTACTCTCTTTGGGGTTTCTCTACTCCAGCCATTACAGTCCTTCCTGAAGGTAGTTGTAGGTCACTGTCCCTTATAAATTTCACTCATTGCCTTTTGATAGGGTGCTATCTGGTGTAGAAACTTCCATAGGTATATGCTTGATACTCCTCCCCTTTTGTGTCATCCACTAGATCTAATGGTGACTTGTTAATTGTATTACATTAGAGATCCATTTCTAATATGTTTGTAACAACCTATGGACCTCTTACTTTTATTTCCTCCCCATGTATCCAAACTATATACAGGTGTGAGAATCATTAACAATTAGACCATTTATATTTTTCTTCTCACAATGCCTTCTTCTTTCTGGCTATATATCTCCTCTCACTGATCATCTTAGGAGTGATTGCCTATATCCACTATTGTTCTATCAGTGCTAATGATTCTTCATCATATCTAAAGGCAAGGCTGAAGATAAGGTTTAACCTCAAACCATTTCTTACAATGACAATGCTCCTATCTCCATCATCAAATTAAATGGAGATAACTATCCGATCTATATGAATTCTATTCAAACAATTATTGAATCCAAAGACAAGTTGGGATAATATGGACTTTTATTTCTCCTCATACATATGCTATCTACTTTTTCCTAGCACTAATTTCTCACCCTTGCCTTTGATATAATGATTTGACACATTTTGATACTTTTTGAGTTTGTCCTTGAATCAAAAGATAAGGTGTGATAACATGGAATTTTCTCTCTCCTATTACATGTACTATCTACTTTGTCCTAGAAATAATTTCTCACTCTTGACATTAATATCATGATTTGATACATTTTGAGTTTATCTTATGTTCACATGAGAAGTGGTGATTCTCATTTGGATATCAAACCAAGGTTACTCATAGTTTATACATCATCCTCTCCATTCACTTTTGGTTTCATATATGTCTCTCTCTATCCTAATATTATGCTCATTGTGTATAGGACACTCTCATGCTTCCAATGCATCAAAATTTTCTCAATTTTGAGCCAATATGAGACATATACGACCATTTGAAACTTGCCTTGTTTTAACCTTGATTTTAGCCCTATTATTAATATCTAATCCTATTTGGGCCCAATGAACACAACCCAATTTCCCCTCCTCCTTTCCCTTGATGATTTGACTTCATCCCACTCGACCAATCATAGGTCACAATTTCTTGAACCATGCATCTCAACCCTTGGATCTAACAAATGCAGATCACACCGTTGATCCAATGATCATAGTCTTTTCTTCCACCTCTGTACCATGGCCAGTGGCCATGGTGTTGTTGCACACCACCTACTCCCTTTCACACCCTTGACACAAAGTTTAGCCTCTGTCTTCCTTTAAAACTCCTTCCAATGATGTTCATTCCACTTTTTTTGGCTTCTTGTGCACCATAATACCTTCCTCCTTCATCCCTTCTTCACCCTTGGTCCATGTCACCTTCTCCTAGCCCTTTTAGGCCTTTTTTTCTACACGATATAATAGTGATTTTTGACACCACCACCTACTATGCGGGCTCAATCTATGCTTGGACGCCACCTTCCCATGCTTCCCCAGGCCCAAAGGCCCCTACACTGCCACCCTCAATAGGAAGTGCACTATGGCCATTGAGAGCTGGCGTGGGGAGAGCCTACAGAGAAGACAATGGGTGAACCATTAGATCTGCTCCCCGATCTAATCATTGGTGGATTGATGGCCCAAATCCAAGCCCCACCCACTTTACCATTCCCTCTCTATGATTGGGGTGGACATTCATGATCCATCAGACCACTAGCGGGTCCATAGTGGACCTCACATACATATCCCCCCTCGTTCAGTAAATGTTACGTTCTTATTCCCCTTTTCCTAACTTTGTGCATAGAGTTTCTAAATTGTATGTAAGTTACAACCTTGTGCCAAACGGTGCATATAATATATAACGTTTTATCTAGAGAATGAAACCTATCCACCAAAAGTGGTTTCACAGCCTTTTTTCACTCATATTTCCGCTTGGTCCCAGATATGCTCATGTTGAGCCATGTTAATATAATTAATGACTTTTATATGCTCAACTATGTTTCCTTTGCAACATTAATGAGTCCCTTTCTCTCCTAATCTCTAAATGAGTAACTTCACTCTACTTTAGACTTTAATAATGCCTTGTATCATCTTGATGCACTCCTAATAATAGCATTGATCTAAAATGACCTTTTTTGTGTTTGGTGATGTAACTTGATCAAGAATGGAACTTAGCCTCCTTTTTCTGTCATATGATTAGGTGACTTTGAAATCAGTGGTGCCATTTTTTACTAATATTTTATTCTATGTTATCCATGGGTAGCTCATATGACTCAATGATTTGTCTTTTTACACTAATAGGCCCTAAAGTGTGATGTTTGAGTACTTATATGATTGGGGATACTGAGCAAAGATTGACTCAGCCCTCTTCAGTGGAGTTCATGTTAGAGCGAGATTCCTGGATCCTTAATACTTATACATGAGTTGGTCTTAAATGTTCAAACCTCTAATATGACCTTTGGATCATTCCTTATAAGGACTTGGGACACGAAATGCCTTGTAAAACACTCTTGTTCCCTTTTGATTACATATGACATATATGTGACACCTATCATGATCTAAATGAATATGTTGATTATTGAACTCTAACCTTTAAAGAATCATGCTCTAATGTTACACATTTTATCTTAAGACTTCAAATCAATAGTTTTATCATTCTTGTATCAATACAAATCCCCACTTAATCTACCTTATGCTCCTTTATGATCTTTTGACTTGGAAACGAGACCATGTTTCATGAAATTGATCTAATAAGACTTGAGTATGATATTGCATGTGAAACATGATGATAATACCAATATCATACTTCCCCTATTATTAAATAAGATATTATCTATATCTAGTAACCCTTATAATGTGGATGTCTCACCTAGACCTAAATGATCGTTGTAATGGTTGACTATGTGGAACATATACATGTATGTTGACATGATGGAAATATACTTAAAATATTTGAAACCCAGGCCTAGGGGACATCCACATGACATAAATAGTGATTATTATATCAAAATCTTGCTGATCTAAGACCCCATATTACATATTTTTATGTCTTAGTTCCACTTTGGATTGGACCCTCTCTAGTAATCTTACTCAAGAATCATATATGCTCGCTTATCACAAGATACATTTAATATCTTGACCCTATCATGTTGGTATGTATGCTTAGCTACTTAGTTATTTGTTTGAGATATTGTTCCTAAAAAACTACTTTCATATTTGACTATACTATGTTAACAAACCTTGGACATCATATAGAGAAATCATTATATAACCTTGTGTACCTACCTAAAATCCCAGGGTAAGGGCACAAGACATGTTGAATAGGGTTACCTCATTGACTTTGTCGTGTGATCCCTCACATTGAAACATGGTGATATTATGGCTTTTAGCCTCAAATTGCCCACATGGACCCTTCCTTTAGAAGTTGGTCAAAGGCCTAATGTTGATATAATGTATATTGTAACATAAAACATGCTTTGTATGCAAGAATATTATTTAAAGCCTTCTTGTCTAGTTTCTTCTTATTGCTTGTTACAATGTTTATAGACAAGAAAGTTTTATATTACTCTTAAACTGTGCCCACATGTACTTTCATAGAGTAGTCAATGCACTTACACTGATATATTTTGTTTATCAACCTTTTAGATGCCAATTAAAAATCTACTACAACTACTCTATGAAATGAAACACCAATGTGATATCTTTTACTATAGAAATGGGTACACATCTCTATCTCCATAATGTATCTTGTTATCTCTTTTAGTCATATTATTACCTTTTCATATATATTTCTTGTGTGGAACTATGCACATTTTTAGAGACTGACTCCCAATTCCTCTCACCTTTAGCTATCTAGCCATTAGGAGAGAAGATTTTGGGTAATGAATAGATCCCTAACACAAGGTGAAGTTCATATAAGATTGCTAAGAATACCACTAAATAGAAATGGAAAATAGCCTAGTCAAAAGATGGATTTGAAACAATAGGGAGCGGTCTATTACCTCCAAATATATGTTCTAAAAAACTACAAAAAGAGTAATGGGACAGTACCTGTCATCACTACACACATGAAAAGAATGTGGTGTGACCCTATAAAATTCGGGGATAAATTCTTTGGTAAAAATAAGGAGATAAGACCATTGACAAATTTTATGACTCCATTCTCATCCTATTGCAACAACTTTATTACTTAAAAAATGTCAATTTTTATGATAAAACCAAAAAGAGTGCCAATCTTATCTCTGTAAAATTTCTCAATGGCCTCAATCCAGACTATGCTCCAATTCGTAACATCATCGTGACAGTAAACAACTTCCCCACCTTGGAAGACATCATCTCTCATCTTCTACAATCTTTTGCTTGGATCCTATCTACCACTATACTAGATTCACAATTAGCAATTGCAACCACTCCTCATGGATGTGGGTGTTGACATGCTCCGAGGCCCAAATGCACTTTCTACAATATGCTGGGACATCTTGAGGAGAAGTGCTACTAGAATCATTGTCATCCCTACATGTGAAATTGTGGCACTACTGCTACTCATGTTTCCTAAGAGATAGACACCCCATGTGTCACTATCTTATCAACTGAATATGAGGATCTTCTGCAAGCATCTCAACATGCTCTTCAACAACCCACAAGATATGAGGATTACTTGACCATGAAAAATGGTGCATCATATTATACAAATCTAGATTCCAACCATGGTAATGTTGGGACCTCCATGTTAGCAACCAATTCTCCCTATATTGTTGACTCTGGGACTCTCAATTTATGATAAGTATTATACATCTTCTCTCCTCACAGATTCCTATTTTACAACTTCATTCAACATTCTAGAAAATGGGTCCCTTGAAAAGTGTTCAACAATGTGAGAATGTTCACATCTCACCTAGTCTTACACTTAAATCTGTCCACGTTATTCCCAAAGTTCTATTTAATTTGATGTGTATTGCTAAATTAGTTGATGCCTTTACTTGCAACATCACCTTCCCTAGCTAGGGTTTCATTATATAGACTTCCTAGACTTTGATAATGCGTGGATATGACGATTTGTACTATTTTGGTGATGGCACCCCATCTTCTATTGTGTACACACCTCCTAAACTACGTTAATGCTATGGATGCCCCTCTCTTAAAAAGATTAAGCAACTAGAAACCTCTTTATCTAGATTACATAGTCTTCCGTGTGACTTTTTCAGTTTGGAAAGCATCACATGAGTTCTTTTCCTCATAAAACTAGTTTATGTTCTAAATCTATTTTTGATGTGATTCATAGTGACATTTATGGTCCTTTTTGAAGCACTAGATTTAATACATTTTGTTATGTTATTACCTTTATTAATGATTTGTTTTGCATGACTTGGTTATATTTATCAAAATCTCATGATGTGATTGTTGGTGTTTTCCAGACCTTTCACAAAATGATCTCAACACAACAATAGATCCATTGATGTTTTTTAGACCAGCAAAACTTTAGAATATGTTTTGAGTCAGGTGTCCTTGTTTTTCTCTAGCACTGGAACCATACATCATCATTCTTGCACTCACATCACAACAAAATGGGACTACAAAATGTAAAATTGCCATTTTCTTGACATTTTTACACTCTTATCTTTCAAGCTAAATTACCTAAGTACTATTACTCTAAATTTATTCTCACTTCCTACTATCATATCAACCGACAAACATTTTTTTTTGCGGAGCACAACCCCCTTTTTGGTTGTTTTCCCCATATAAAAAGGCTTTTTGCATTCTTCTTTGTGTTTTTAGTGCAAGGCAAATAAACTTGTTCCTCGCTCTACCAAAATGGATTTTCTTTACTATTCTACCTTTTTATAAAGGTTTTTGATATTACAGACCAAGAAACCATCAAATGTATCTGTACACTGACGTAATGTTCCATGAGTGAGATGTGGTCTTTGACTCTCCTTCATCATCCTCTCTACCTCAACCTGAGTTTTCTGAGCTAGATATTTCTAGCTCATTAAATCATGTACCTAAAATCCATCCTCCTATGACTCATGTCATTCATGTAATTCCTCCAACACTGAGACAATTGTAGACTTTTAAGAATCTATCATGCCCCATGGCTTTCTATAAAGGATTACTATAATGTATTAAAACCTAGAATCTTACCCTATTCTACGATTAGAAGGTTAGTAAGCTTGCACCCTAGATATGAAAAAACAAGGATAAAATTATACCTTAATGAATAAGGTTAAAAGCACATAACATATTAGATTGAATGCGTTCAAAAATCACAAGCATTCAATGCGTATATCATGAGATATAATAATATATCATTTAATAGTTTCTACATTTTCTACAATTTATCATTGATAAAAAAATATGCATTTTCTTTCATTTGATGATCTAGGAATGTCAGTTTGAAGTGATTTTTGATACACATGTTATGTAAAGCATATGCATCACATCCATAAGGTTAGATTGTTTTTATAATTTTACAATCAACATAATGAACTACTTGTACTCAGGTACACAATTCTTTTAGCCATATATATATATATATATATATATATATATATATATATATATATATATATATATATATATATAGAATAATCCATTCAAAATTAGGAAATGCCTATAGTTCCTATAAAATACATTTACTCTAAAGGTGGCTTTCAACTGATATTCAATTATTACATCAAAACTATTGAGAAAACTATATCAGTTACATCTTCACAAGAATGCATACAACTTCTGTCTAAAAGAGATATAAATATTATAAAAAATAACTCAAGATACAACTTCATTTATTTAGGATTAGTCCAAGTATCTACCAAATCCTTAACCAAAAAAGGTATACCTTGTGCTGTACGTTTATGCCATAGAGACTGTAGGCATCTAAAATTTTTAGATTCCCTTCTTGGACTTGTAGAATCGATGTTAGATGACAAACCTATTTTCTTTAATGCATTTCCTAATTTAACAATTTCCCTTTCAAAACTAGACCTTTTGAAATGTGCAAATATTTATATATGACATGGATCCAAATTCTTAAAATATTGTACTATGTTATAGAATTTGCTTCAAAGCCATGAACACTGTGAGACCCCTAACCTTGCTTAAAGTGTTGAACAAGCTTAATTATCATAATTTAAATCTTGTGACCCTAATATAACCTTGTTATATGCTTTGAAATCATAATATAAGCTTAAGTTTCAAATTTGGTCCAATTTGGACATTGTTTGAGCAAGTTAATCAATTTTATGCACATTTTGGACTTTTCTGCAATTTACCCAATTGAGGTTTTCTTTGCAATTTATCACTTGAATTATGTTCCTTGGATATTATCTAATCATTCTTGAGCTTTTTGAGCCATGGGGAGCCTATTTAAACCTTGGTTTGAAGGTGTTTTGCTCAAGGGTATTTTAGGGTTTACCCCTTCATGGATGAGCTACCTTTAGTAGCTATCAACTAATGAATTATTTGATTGGCTTGGAAATTCGATGAAGGGAAGATAATAAGGTCTATATGGATGGTGGGGGAGCTTCTTGTGTGTGTTCTTGTATATTCTTAATAGTTTAAGGCCATGGACACTTGGAAAGATACTAGAACTCTAACTTTTTCTTTTTCTTTATCTTAAAGTTTCATATACTTATCCCTAAGCACCCAAACGAGCTATTTGATCTCCACCAATTCCCTCCTTCTACAAACCTCATTGTCCCTCTCTTCTGTTGTGAATTTCCTATCCATGGAAGAAGAAAGATGGGATCTTCTTGGAAAAAGAATCTAGGGTTGCAATTGACTTCCTTTTAGGGTTTAAAAACCTTCCTTCTAGTGATCTTGACCTAAAAGAGTAATAAACCCCTTCTTTCCTTCATTTATTTCTTTTTTATCCTTCCTCCTACCTTTATTCAGGTCGAAACCTTGATTTTCCTTGGTAGAAATTTCTCTAAAGCTCTAAAACCCTACCTTTCTTGCTCCTTATGCTTAGGGTTTGCTCATTTGATGAAGAAAGGTGCTAGATGGATGAGTTCACAGCTTATGCTTGGATTTCCTACCCTACCTGCTCGTGTTTTCTTCTATTTGGGAGTTTATCTTCTAATTAGAGGCAAGTTTTATAACTTGCTCCACGTTTATTGCTTACCATAAGCTTGCTAGCTCATGTTCTTGCTTTTAAACGATGATCCATGCACTAAAAAGTTATGTTTGACTTGGATTTCGATTTTTATAATATTCCCTATTCTGATTTCAGTTCTATATGAACCTGTGATCATGTGTACATAATTCCTAAGGTGTAATATGACTTGGATTAGGTTGGTTTGACAACCTATGGTGCTAAGCACCTATCAACCAATGGTCAATTTTAGGATTTTAAGCTGATTTCTTCTATAAACCCATGACCCGATGATGATACCATTGCAACAACCCTATAGTGTTGTCTTCATGACAACTGATGGTCGGGATCAAAGGTGTCAAATGATGGTGACAACCTATGGTCACCCCCTTAGGTCATGTTTTGGATCAATTAGAAGTTTAATGATCAACCATTAAGTACCCTACTGATGTTATCAATCAATGATGACATTAGCTTAATATTTGATGTCAATTAATGAATATAGTGCTGATCAAACAACCTATGGTGACTTAATGGTCACTAATGATGGTGGATCATGTCTCCAAAACCTATGGTGAGTTAATCATATAGTTGTAGCATCAGTTAAGCCTTAGACCAATGGTTTCTTGGGTCACTTGATGCAATGGTCGAACCTATACTGTAATTGACAGTTTTAACATATGAAATTGACCCAATGGTCAATATCTAATGTTTATTCCTCAAATAAAGTGGAATGATGGATAATGTAATATGTTGGTCCTAATAATGTGATTTAGATGGTTTCCTTTATATGATCAACTTAAGGAGCTTACTTGTTGACAATGGATGGCTTGTTTTAAATGAACAATCGATTATGGGTTTTACCCTACTCTCAATAGAACTCTTATTGTTGTTAATCAAAGAATTTCTAGGGTTAAATGGTGACTTTTATAGATCACAACTCAATAACATCATAAATGATTCATTCAAGGTGTTTACTTATGTAAACGACCAATGGTTTTACCTTTTCAACATTTCATGGTTAGAAATTGATGCCTCAATATTCCCATTGTTTTGGGCGAAGCGTGTAGTGTAATGTTATGACTCAAATGATGAGAATTTGATGGTTTAATGCCTTAAGCTTGTATTATTAACCTTTACCTCGTGTAATTATGATTTATACTCACCATAATGAATTAATGGGTAATCCTAATGAGGTATAACTTGTTATACCTAGCTTTAATATAACTAAATGATGATAGTTGGCTATGAATAGTCCTTGAATGACTAATACAATCATGGAGTACTCTGTTACTGTTGTTGAAACTCTAGCATGCTATAACCCAATGGTTACACCTTGATTTATGTGTGGGTTCATACTTGAGAATGGTATGGAATGTGATGGTGGTGCTTCACCTTATGCATCCATGACCCAATGGGATGCCGTGAGTTAGGGTTTGGGTATAAGTGCTGATTACTAACATTAATACAATTTATCTTGTTGAACCTAACTCTAATGCAAATAGATAAAGATGAGTATTCATGTTTAACATTCTTATATGATGGAATGATGGTGGAATAACCTCCTTAATATGATCATAACCTTAATATGTTAATTAATGGTTATCATAGCCACATGGTTGATACTTTCTTATGCTAAACACGTGCATTATGAATATGATGAGGGTTAATCATATCTAGATTCCTTGCATGTTGATATAATAAAGAAATGTTCTTAATGCTAATATAACCCTGTTATGATTGTTTATGAATATCTCCTAGCTCATTAATGCAATATTGTGTTGATCCAGTGTATTATATGTAAGTGATGTTGTTGGGCCTTGTTATAAGGCATGCAAAGATAATGATGATATTACAAGGAATAGTATGATGGTCTTAATGACCTTTGGGCATGGTTGATCCCTGAATGAGGTGTAATCCTCTTGTGTTGATAAGGGTTGATACCCTATGATATTGTAAAAAGGATTTATATCCAGTGATAGTATGATGGTCTTAATGACCTTTGGGAATGGTTGAGCCCTGAATGAGGTGTAATCCTCCCTTGTTGATAAGGGTTGATACCCTGTGATATTGTGAAAAGGATTTATATCTTGTGATAGTATGATGACTAGTGTGGTCTCATGAATGGCAAGTGAACAATACCATGTGATGATGAGATGAGAAATTATGTTCCACACATTTTATATCTTTTATAAGTTGTGATATTTATATGCTTGCTAGAAGTAAATTAGGGTTTGTATGTACACTTGTTTGATGCAGCCTTAATTCACCCAATTGGCATAACTAATCAAGTGTGAATCTAATCATGTAGTTCCCTACGCCGTAGAGCCATCTTCAGTGTCACAACTTGCTGGATAGCGAAATGAGTATTCCTAAAGGAAACTCAGAGCACATACTGTTGAGTATGTGGGGGTGGCAAGTTGAGGATATATCCTTATCATCCACAATGCATGTTGTGGAGGATGGCTATGGTCATGCCTCATACATCTGATGTGATTGAGGATAAATGTGGTTGTACCTCAGATTAGAGGGTTTTGTATACCCTGGTTTCTAGTTCCATGACCTATACCAAGGGCGGACTAGTGGTTAGCAGCTTGACTATATGTCACTGTGGTGGCAGCTTTGACTGATATGTCACTGCCTTTTTACTCATACTAATCGAGGGGAAGAGATCTTAGGATATCGACACTCCTAGATCTTGTACAAAACTGAATAGCCCTTTGTAGGGGTTAGTTGGACTTTGGATGGTACGATTCAAATTCCCCAGGGCATAATAAAAGATGTAAGATAGCCGCGTAGCATATCTATTTCAAGTTATACACAATGCTTCATATTTAATGATAACCCTTGTTTGCTTTATTTTCACTGAGATCATGTATAGTACAATAAGAGATAATAGATATGCTTATGCTGTAGTTATGATCATGTTGTAAACATGCTTATGTTGTCAAATATAATGACATTGATAGTTAAGATGCTACTACTAGCTATGTTTAATATTGCTAGCCATGCCTATGTAATTAGACATGCTTAAACTACTAATCATGCCTATATAGTTCACTATGTTATGATGTTAGTTCTACTTATGATATAGGTCTGCTCCCTTTATTTGAGATGCCATTATTGATAGCCATGTTATGTTACTAGATATATTCATGATGTCAGGGATGCTTATGCTACTAGATTGCTTTTGCTGTTAGCAAGGAATATGATGATAGTCAGATCAATGATAATGATTGTTATTAGATGCAATTTGAGTAGATATCTATCCAAAGAAATGGATTTATTTGTTATCTATATATGCATTGATGATCATACTTGTTGCTAAGATTAATTTCTTAATCTATTTAGCATACTTGAACTGTTAAATCTGTTCAATTTATTATTAAATACTCCAAGTGCTTAGTTATCTACTATTTAAAATGTTGTAATCAATAAGCATTGTTGGAGGTTATATCGCTTGCTGGGACATGTGTCTCATCCTTGTGGTTCGCCACATCTTTTTAGGTAATCTGAAGTGACGAAAACAAACCTGTGGCAGCAAAGAGGATCTATAGTAATGAATCTTTGAGAATGTTGATTAGATGTCTAGTGTTTCCTAGAGTTGTCCATGTACTCTCAGGTCCGGGCTGGAAAAGTTTATATATGGTGTTTCAAACGAATCAGAATTTTGTTAGCATGTCAATGTTTGTTGTGTGGCATATACAAATATTGTTCTCCTATGTATATATGTTGTGGCTAAGGTGATAGAACAATTCGTATCAAATTCTTGGCATAGTATGGATATAAGAAAAATGTTGGGCTCTTATGCAAATGTTTCTGAGCAGGTGCTGACGTTGAAATCAGTTTTAATTTACCCATATTTTTGGGTATGTGGTTAATTGGTGATTTATTGTGTTTTATGTTTTGAGTAATATCATTTAGTGTAACAAGTTATAACAAACACAGTGACTCCTCAATCCCTGATTTGCCCAGAAAAAGGGTTTATAACTCTTTTTCTAACCAATATAAGAAACAAAGACATTATTCCTAAAGCCTTATGATGGGAGGAATTTAAGCTCCTAGAAAATTGGACCATGGCACAAGCAAATGCACCTGCATCGAGAGAAAATACCAAAATACAAAATATTATCGAGCACATTAGTGTTGATGTAGGAATAAGTTTCTCTCCTTTTAAAAGAATAAATTCTACGTCATCTCATTTTAGGAAAAACACCTTAGATGTTGGTTCTTCTTCATACTTGCATATAGAATACAATTGAACGATTTAGCACTATGAATAGATTACCAACATGAATATCCTACCAGTATTTGAACATAGTGAATATGAACCCTCTGAATCTAATTTCAAAGTTGCATGTCTGCTTAAAGACAACTTTAACTTTGGAATTAATAAAGAATTATTAAAGAAATACTTTTTATTTGATAATAATAAACCAAAAGTAAAATGGGTTTTTACACATTTTGATAAAAATGAAAGGTCGATTATAAGATATCTCTAGTATTCTCAAATGAAAAAGTTAAATGGGAATATATATTTCTTTGATTGGTATGATACTAATTACCTGTATACACTTAAAGAAATGTTACCTACTCTCCCAAGTGAGGATCATACTATGGTAATAGAAAAACTATCCTTAACATGGAAACAATCTTCAAAAGATGAAGAATTTGAATCAATCCACCCACCTTTTCAAGCTATAAAATTTATATAAAATGACATCAAGTCCAGTCCATTAAAACTAATGGAATGTAGTCAAGAAATAGCTAAAATACACCATATGGCTCATATAATTGAACAAAATAACTATACAAATATAAATCTTCAACCCCTTAGCAAAAAAAT
This sequence comes from Alisma plantago-aquatica, assembly GCA_963693085.1. Classification (NCBI taxonomy): domain Eukaryota; kingdom Viridiplantae; phylum Streptophyta; class Magnoliopsida; order Alismatales; family Alismataceae; genus Alisma; species Alisma plantago-aquatica. The sequence continues at coordinate 144,350,543 of OY856412.1, read as the reverse complement.
TGAAAGGATAGAGACAATGCTTATTGATATTGGAAAAGTACTAATATATAGAAAGAAAGTAGAAACAAAAAAATTGCCACTATTGTTCCTCAAACTATAACTGGAAATATTATATTTGGTAAGAAGGCACCCATTCAGTTTGATAAACAAATCGACGAATCAACACATGAAATCACAAGTCGGCTAAACCAATTAAATATTTAAAAACCAACCATTAATACAATATATGGAGACTGATTATGCTTAGATGAAGAGGATATGCTTGAGGAGCTAAAGCTAAATATAGTTAGCTTTGGTAAAACTGCTCGATTTTCAAAAAAAAATATTATTCTAGACCAACACCGGTTGACCTACAAATTGAAGAAACTCCTGATCTTATTTTGAGCCAATTTGATGTCCAATCTGTTATAGAATGGAACTTAGATGGATTTTCAGAATACCAAATATTACAAAATTTCCATCAAATGTTGATTTATGCCAATGCTTTTCGAGCTCATGGTAGCCCTGAAACCATGATTGTCCAAATGATAACTTCATCATTTACATGCCAATTAAGAGGATGGTGGATTAATTATCTTAGTGAAATACGCATACAAGAAATATTTCAAGCTACAAAAAGAATTGAACATAGTTCTGAAATTAATTTAGAAAATGGTAAACCCCAATGAGACGTAGTATATACCCTAATAGTAAACATAATTCAACATTTTATAGGCCATAATGCTACTATATTAGAAAAACTTAGAGAACAACTAATTAACTTGAGATGTAAGAGTTTGAGTGATTTTGTTGGTATAAAGATGTTTTTCTTTCTAAAGGTTTCCAATTTACAGATTGTAATTTTGTTGTTTGGAAAGAAAAGTTTTTATCTAGATTACCTATTTTATTTGTTGAAAAGGTAAGAGAGCACATTAGATAAGCATATAATAGTGTTTTCCCTCTAGAACACATATCCTATAGGGAAATAATACAAAGAATAAACCAAACAGGATTATCTCTTTGTAATGACTATAAATTAAAAAATCAATTTAAAAGACAACAAACAATAGATAAAAAGGAACTCAGAGCATTTTGTTATCAATTTGGATGTGACTTGGATTTTCCAAAAGAAAAGAAATGAAACAAAATCTACAAAAGGTTTAGTGAAGATAGTAATAAATCAAAGAAGAATTATACAAAAAAGAAACAAAAAAGAAAAGCATATAATAAGAAAAACATAACAAGTTCCATTGTAACGAAAAAGTGTATTACACAATTTTTTTTTTCAAGTGAGATTTCAAGAAAAAGGTTAACGAATTATTACTAGAATAAAAAAGTATTACACCAGAAGAACTGATACTTTTGTTAGTAAATTAAATCTAAATGAATTTTAAAATCAGAAAAGGAAGAAAATGAAGAAGGATTTAGTATAATTACTATATCAATGAATCATCATCAAATGAAATTCATGTATTAACTAGTGAGCAATAATTTATACTTGAAACCGTAGATTCCATCCAAGAATAACAAGAAAGAAGCACTAAACTTGCAAAATATCTCAATATGATTGGAGAAAAAAAAATTGACTAATAAAACAGAATCAAAAGAAAACGAGTTCTACTCATTTCATCATGTAATCAAAAGAATAGAACATGAAAAAACTAATGATAAACATACTTCTATAGAAGATTTGAGAAAAGAACAAAACAAAATTAAAATAGAAATAATTGAACTTAAAAGATAAGGTTGAAAATCTTCAAAAAATATATATGAAAGGTATAATGATGATGAGGATGAACATATATTTAGTGCAATGTTTGGAGAGTGCTCAAATAAAAACCAAGTTGATGAAACAAGAGAAGATAATGAAGATTTCTTTGCTACTAATCTTCAAGAATTTGTCAAGAGAAAATGGAAAGGTGAAGTGAATATAAAAATTAATGACTTCACCCTAGAAGGAATATCTTTATTTGATTTTGGAGCTGATGTTATTAGTATAAGAGAATACCTTATACCAAAAAAAAATTATGAAATAACTAATCATCATGTTAATTCTGATATAAAAGATAAATTCAAAGTAAACATAAAATTTCTGAAGCTCACATATGCATCAACAATAATACTATTAAAATATCATTTATCCTTCCCAAAAATATAACTGAAGATATTATCATTGGGACACCCTTTCCTAATAAAATTCTCCCTATATTAGTCAGTGAAAAAGGGGTTCATACTCGAATCAACAATAACTTTGTAACTTTTGAGTTTAGGAAGAAATCTGAACTTATGTTCTTATAGAAAATAAGAGTTGCATTAGATTACAAAGATAATTTCATTAATACACTTACTATTTCATAAGAGGCATATCAAAAGATGTTCTGTATTAACTATTTCTTTAAGTTTATATGACTTCTCATACTTTATCACAGAAATCACAGAATATGTCTGCATCAAAATACAAAGACTGTATCCTAGAGACATGTTAATAATCAAGAATTTCTACTAAGGAAGTTAATGATGAAATGGAAGTAGATTTCCCACAAAAAATATCAAAATTCATATTCAAAACTTCAATACATACACTAACTTTAGAAAATCAAGACTTATCCAAAGAAACAAAAACTTTACTACAAAATTACCTTCCCGATAAATACAATTTTATTCCAAAAGTGTTTGGAAAGAATCCTTATAATTATGAAAAAATTATTATATAAACTGGTAGTGTAAAAATATTTCATTATTTTTGGAGAAAAATCAACAAAAAATTGATATCTTTTTCTCAATTAAAAATAAAAAAAACTATCACCATTTCAGAATGGAACAATGATGGAAATCCTAATATTCCAAGAAGATTTAAAGACAAATATCAACCCCAATATTACAATTATTGGGACTATCAAGATGCATGAAAAAATGTCTTACATATTCAATATAGTCAAATGACTCATTCATGGTTCATAAAATGGTCTTATAGGACAAACTTACCAAATTGGTTCTTCTACGTTTTTTGGAAAAATTGTGGAGCTACTCGTGAAATATTCCCACTAAAGTTTAATAATTATATTCAATTATTTGAAAGTTTAGATCCAGAAGATCTTAACATACTAAGATGTTGAATCCCATGGATTATGCAATGGACATGGGAAAAAGAAACTAATGCATTCTTACCCTACCTAAGAAGGCAAGTGTTGATTAAATGGTGGGACAAATTCAACATAGCCCCTATTTAAAGGGAAAGTTAATATCTACCCCCAGTTTTTGATTATCTTATTGATCAAGAAACTAAAAGGAAACCTCCGTATAAGAAAATAAAATTATCAGAAATGTCCCTTATAAGAACCTTAACAGGGACAATTCTCAACTAATTATATTTGATGAAATCTTAGATCCAGAAAATATTCTAATTTTGGATATTACTCAAGGAGAAAGTAACTTCGAAAATGGAGATGATTGTTATGGAATAATCAATTCAAAATAATGGGTACAAATACATTTTTGAAGAAATGACAAAAGAAGAAAATACAAGAAAGCTCTTCCCTATACATAAAAACAAAAGACAACTATCAAGACTCAAAGCTAAAAAATAACAAGTGGCATATGAAAAAGAAGATGAAGGATATTTGCCAAAAGTCACAAAGAAAAAAGAGCACATAGCAAGCACAACAAATATTGGCACTCATGTAACACAAAGCACTTGTCAAAGACACCAATTGAAGTGAACAAGTGGCAAGAGATGTGAATTTTTCCACACTATCAGAAAGGCCTATAAAAGGAAAAGAAGCTGAAGAATGAAAAAGAGTTGTGATAGCTATAACACTCTTCCACCAACAAAGCTCCCCTTGGTTGTTAAGCTTAGTTCTTGTAGTAGGAAGTGTCGTAGTTCTAAATTCTCCTTCCATAGAGAATTTCCCAGTCTTGTAATCCTTCCTCCACTTCACTTATGTTGTAATTTTGTCTATATAGTATTGTGTTCTTAGTTTCCACATATTTCCAAGTGTAAACCCTCCAGTTGCCAATAAATTTTCCATTTGTATTTTGTTAAGATCAATTGTGTGTGCATGTTCTTCCCTCTTTGAATCATAATAAATGATCCTTTCTTTGTCTAAAGTAAGATCAAAATATCTTGATGTACTTCGGCATTCGATGCTCACAAAGTACAACCATTAGCTATGCCAGTAATCTGTAAGTTATCTAATGTTATTTAATCAATTTTAATTCATTTTAATTGAGCATTCCCCCTTCTTCCTAAACAAATTAAACACCTATTAACCCTTAATCACAAACCCTAATTTGCTCTAATCACCCACTCCATCATTTATCCTAACACAAATCAGCCCTTTCTACTCCATCAATCATACCGACACTCTGTCGAAAAATCCAACACCACTCCATACCAACTCTCTATTGACCATCCACCAAAACTTAGATTCCACCCATATATATATATATATATATATATATATATCTATGTGTGTGTGTGTTTAATACCCATGTGGGTATCTTAAGCATACTACCCATGCCTAGTTTAGAAGTGGTTCAATTGTAAATAAATCCTACTATTCCCATTCGCACACGCCATTCGATAGGATGCCATACTTCACTTTCATACACAACCTAGGCGTCATAATCGGCGACGAAAGTAGCCCTATTGGTCCTTCTTCACTACGGTGAGCATGAGCTGGGGTAGGGATATGTTTCCCCAAGGCCAAACTCTTCTTGATTCCTAATATAGAATAATGTTTGACGCCAATGCTTCCATGGTTGATGGTGTTTAGGTGAGTCGGGACAAGCAACGATGAACATGGCAAGGTTTGGGGCATGAGTAGTTTAGGATGGGTTTAGATTAATCATTCATATATAGAGAAAGTAGTATCTTTTCTTCATTGTCTGCAATAGAGGAGATATGATGGGAGGTGTGGGCATAGTTACTTACCTTTCCATGGATGGATGTTGTCGTTGACACGAAAATTGCCTATATGCTCCATTGTACTACAACGGTAGTAGTATATTTGTTGCAAGAAAACTCCTAGAACATGTTACAAAGAACATGAGTTCATTGAACGACATGCATGACCAACCAGAGGCAAATTCCTCAAAGCATTACCATCAGATGTCGATGGAGGTGGAGTCCCTGTTGTACAAGAAAATAGGTGCAAGTATGCCTTGTTGTTGTATGAGTATATGCTCATCATCTTCTCTGGTGCCAACTTTGTTTAACACAATGGTTGGAGACTCACTTCTATAACTATAGGCTAGGGAGATGTATGGATTGATTTTAATGAGGAGGGGATCCTAAGGTAAGTTGTAGACTGCCGTGATCTTGGATGCCTCTTCCAACTAACAATCAATGAGACCCAAGCCCATTGCGGCTTGCCTTCAAGCAACGTCTCCCTCAACTGTCAACCATCAAAGCATCAGGAAGGGAAAGGGAGACACGATCAAGTGTGGTAAACACTATTGGAATTTGGAACTACAAATGAACTGAATGAACATTTCTTACTGGGAATGTCATAGACTCATAGGTTTGTGGATCTTCATTGTTTTCTCTTGTAGTACCCTTTCTTAAGCATGAATATGTGCATGAACCATTGCAAATAGTGATATTTGATGCATGGATCATCACATAAAGTAACTTCATCATGAGACATACAAACAAGTATAAAAAATTCATAACAAATATCAAACAAAAATTAATACAACTGTAAATATAAGAAGTTTACTAGAAAGTAATCTATGATATAGAAAATAACTATGTGGCATGAAAAGTAACTATTTGGCACATAAAGTAATGTTGGCTCAACAAAAGTAACAAATAGATGTTGATCAAAAGCATGAGGTAGTTAATGTCGTATGATTGGATCATGTCATAGTTGATGCTTAGGCCCCCTCCCATGTAAGGATGGAAGTCACTACAGATGACATAAGTGATGGCCTCATATTTTTGGGTCACACACACATCAAATAAAAATTATGGATTAGCCTTAATATTAATGGTGGGGGAGGGTCAGACATACCCTACATTGATAAGCCCAAAGGATCGAGTATGAAGGGACTCTTGGATTTGAGTCCGAGCTACTTCTAAAAGACCTTGATCTAAACATGGGCCTGTGTAGTGTCATCAAGGGTCTCAATGGCCGCCTTCAATTATAGGTTGGGTAACCGAGAGAAGGTCACTCCAGGGGTGTTATTTTGGTCGATGATGTACGAGAAGGTGGAGTTGTCGACGTGAAACAATGAGGAGGCGGGACCAAGAATATACTCAAATGAACGCGAAGTCAAAGTAATTATTTTTCACAAAAGGAATTCATTTTACTCAAAATGTAACTATTTTGTATTAGAAAGTAAATTTAAGGTAAAGAAAGTAACTATTTAGTTTGAAAAGTAACTATTTATCATAGGAAGTAACAATGTCTAATAAGTAGCAACAAGTGGATTACTAAAAGTAATTGAAAATGAATTTCATATAAGAAAGGTATATTCACAGTTAAGACTACTGTAAAATGCATGTACTGTAGCTTTCAAATGACATCACTAGAATGATGCATACATATTTTATTTTAAAAAAGTATCTATGTAAATATTTCATGCGGGAATATACCAAATGTATATAGTAGTGTAAACAGTGTGGGTACGATGCGGGTCTGGCCATACCCATCCCATTTAATTTAGCGGGTTCGGTTTCAATTCCGATTCTAGACCCGCATTGTAAAAATCTAGACGCGCACCATACTCGTACCCACAATAATGGCAGGTTTGCAGTGCGGATATGTGAGTAAGAGCTTCTATATAAACAAGATAATGTTTATGTAAGAAAAAATAATACTATGTTCTATATATTCTAATACAACGAGATATTTCTATTAGATAAGATATAAACATGCACTACTTATGTTAAATAATGTACTGCTTTGTATATTGAAGATAAATTGAGTTAATTACTTATATATTTTTAGTCATCATCATAGTTTTTTAATTGTGTCGCATATTATGTAACTATTTTGATTTTAAGTTTACATATGTTTCTTATTATTGTAATTAGAATAGTTAATTCTCAAGTAGATAACTACTCTTAATCTTATTATTATTATTTTTAATAACGAGAAACTCCTCCCAGGATCAACCACTATTGGACCCCACTAGCCAAGAGTAAACCCCGAGACCAGCCGTGTCATTGGGGGGACACCACGACGCACCCAGTAAAATGTCAGCCACTATTGCACCACGGACAACACCAAGAGTCGAACCTGGGACCTTTCATTGAGGTGTAACCGAGCCGCACCACTTGAGTTATTGACCGCCCCTACTACTCTTAATATTAGTATAATTAGAGTAATATGTAATCTCAAGTATTATATTAATTTGGCTAGTAAACTATGATATAATAACATATTATCTAAGTACTTATACATGTATATCGGGTACACAAGTCTACGGATCTGGGTCCAATCATACCTATTAGTGGACCCACTTATATGCAGGTCCACGGTTATGCGGGTCTAAAAATATAGACCTGTGATGGATTTTTGAAGGATCTAAATTTACGGGTATGTGGGTCTACCCTTACCCATTTACAACCTAAATGTATGTTGATAATTACATAGATGTAATTTAGGATGTAACTCTAACAAGACATACAAATATGTACTTCTGAATAAACAATGAATATAGCTACAAATAACAACAACACTTGATCTACTGAGTCAAGAAACATTTTGATGACACAGACCTTTAAAGTTTTTGGGGTCCACTAGGGGTGAGCAGAATTTGGTTAATAACCGATTAACCGAATGGTTAATTTCGAATGGTTAATTTTTTTAGACTATTTGGTTAATTCGGTTAATTTGGTTAATTTAATTCGGTTAATCGATTAAATGGTTAATTTCATGGTTAAAGATATTTTTGGTATGGTTAACCAAATTAACCGAACATTTATAATTTATTCTTAAATAATATCCTACACATGTATATATACATATATAGTTGTACTTTTATTTCAAAAAACTTCCCCATATACATAGTAATCAAGTTTTCACGAGTCATACATCATTATATTTCCAGAAATACCACTATAATATAACAATCGTTCAAAATTCAATGAGTATTTCAAATAACATTATTACACATGTGTTATTTGGTTAACCAAATTAACCTTAACTGATGGGACAATAACCAAATTAACCGACGCAATTCGGTTAGGTTAATGGTTAAAATCTCAAACCACAAATTAACCATTTAACCGAACCGAATTAACCGTAACAGACCGAATTAACCGAATGCTCACCCCTAGGGTCCACACATACTGATTTGACATGTAGTTGAAATATGGTGACCATGTGATGGGAGATTGACACTGTCATCCTACACAAGCTGGAAGACGGAGAGGTACGAGATAAAGTAAGATAAATATGGGTTGTGGTGGTAAGATATACAAATGATGCTGTAAAGTATGTGGTGTTAAAAGTAACTAGATGGCACAAAAAGGACCACTTGGTCCTGAAAAGTGACTATTTGACACATAAATAATATATAGTCATAAAAAGTAAATGTCTGACACATGAAGTAATATTTACTCATGAAAATAAATTATTTTACAAAGAAAATAACAATGGTCATTTGGCCATGAGAATGTAGTCAATACAAATAAAATGAGAAGCCGACAATGATGGGAGTAGTTGTTTTAAAGGGACATATTGACCCAATTAGCCTCCATGACTAAAGATACAATCAAGTAGATCATATTGTAATTATGTGTTATGCAGGTTGTTCATATGATGTTCAAGAATATTTTACATGTTCGCTAAATAAATTCATCAAATTATTACATGTTGGTAATGGAAGTATGTCACAAATGAGTAGGCAAGTGATGAGTAGGAGGAGGTGGTGATTCTTGCTTATAGTTATACTTGTCATCATTGATGCATCCCTAGGATATCTTGTGCCTTAGAAATGGAGTTGACCACCATGACATGGTATGACGACTTCTAAAACAACCCCTAGATTTGTTACTTTAATTATCATGTGTTAGTTTTTGTATTTACAATTACTTTGGTTACAAATAGTTTCTTTAGTATCACATAATTTTAGTCTAAGCCATATGGTTTGTTTTCTATGGATCAGTGTTCAATTTTTACTTCTCATGATCAAATAAAAAGCTCTCATTCAACAATTGCATAGTTTTGCTCATTAAACATTACCTGTGAGCTACATGATGTGTTAGTTGGAGAAAAATAGTAAGTAAAGTGCTCTTTCGTAAGTTAGATCACATATTTCACCAAGTATTTCGATACTTATATTAAATTATGGCTTCCAAGATTAGAAAAAGACATATAAACTATCTTGAAAATATGATAGATAACCCGAGTGTAGGATCTTACAACTACCTTTAAATTCATCAATTGATGATCTTCCTAAGATCACTGAATGGTAACCATTTGACATTAAAAATAATATTTTGAAATGTAAAAGTAACTATTTAGAAAAGAGTGTTACTATAATGAAAAAATATAACTATTTAGGCGCATTACTAATTATGCACATTACTCATTGACCATGCTAAGTTGTTATTATATAGGAAAAGAAAGACATGTTCAGCTATGTTTGTTCCCATAAACATGTGTATCAAGAAGGATCACACCATGGTGGTGTATCTAACCAACTGATCTAACCCCCCTTCATGTCAGACAATCAATTCCACATAACTATGTGACATACAAAGTAACTATTTGGTATACAAAGTGAGTATGTGACACAAAAGGTAACATCAGGTTATTGAAAGTAGCAAATTGATTTCTAAAAGTAAAAGAAATTGTGCAGAATGTCAAATGTTAAATGAGTGTAACAACAGAACAACAAATATAACTATGTGGTATGAAAAATAATTATCTGACATCAAATGTAACTTCCTGAATATGAAAAGTAATAAGTCGATTACTAAAAGTAACAAAAATAATCTATACACACATAATTTATATTAATGGTTGATAGTAATGTTTTGTGTGTTTATTAAAATTTTATGATAATTTACTTAAACTAAGACATAGAAATAAGTAACAAAGTTTTTATCATAAATATACATTTAGTCTATAACATGCAATTAGAGTTGAGATATTTTTTTCATGACCATGTGTTAATTTATGTGTGAAGTAGTTATTTTTTATGATCAAGTGTTACTTTTCAAATCAAATGGTTACTTTCAATATCACATAGTTACATTTTGATAGAAAATTATTGATTGTTGTGCAAAATAGTTACTTTCTATGCAAAATTGCTACTTTTTGTATAAGATAGCTACTTCATATGCTAAAACCTACTTTTACAGATGAAACACACCCGTGATTTCTTACTCACACTCATAATTTGTGACATTTTTGTAACTTTCTTACGGAAAACAATTATTACTTTTAGTGATCATATGTTACTTTCTGTGACACATAGTTACTTTTTGTGATAAATAATTACTTATCATACCACTTACATTAGTAGTCTATTGTAGCATTTAGTGAAGCAGTTAGACTTTAATTCAAACAAGTATTAAATCATGAAGTTTATATAAGTGTGACAAAATATATTTGCCTTTTTTCCTTATGTTATTCATGCTTAGTTCATTGAAGGCTTATTAAACCACATTCTATTACATGAGGATTTCAACTGAAATGTGCAACCCGTCAAACAAGGTATGGAGCCTATAAAGATATCACTATAATTATTAAAGAATTAAAGACTTCTCTTGTGACCAAAAAAGTCTTCATCATGTTTGAAATTGACTTTGTAAATTAGGTAATTATTACTACATAAAATATTATTATGTTGATTATTAATGTGTCGTGTTGAGATAAAAAGAGACACAATCTGCACCCCGTATCAATCCTTAAACCCAGCAACATCTAGGAGATTTAGGAACTAAACAATTTGGGTCATGAGATCATTGATATCAAGTCTGAACCTCTTGATAGGTGCACTCAACCTTCATAAATATAAACATGAGAGGAAGTGTAACCTGGTCAATTTGTAAGAGCATGTATCTCTTGAGTGCGTTTTCCTAGTCACTTTTTATTGATAGTGGTTTTATTTTCCCTAAAAATAGTGACACAATTGGAACTCATGATCTCCTAGTCTATATATCAAACCATCTAGGATGCAACATTGAAAATAAGCAGCAACAATAATTGTATATGTACAGATTGCAAAAGGTGAAGAGGAATAACAAGATGTAGGATGGAAGTTTTCCTTGACATTACAACAAGCAATACAACAACATCGGTTTCATGTAATCTATTGGGACACCCTACCAAAAAGCACCCTATTAGCTGATGTCGTTGCTTCTATTACTCATCAAATTGAAGTCATCTGTGCACACCTCTAATGGTTATCATGCTCTATGTTGGTTACCCCCACCAATCTTCTGGGTGGTCAACTTCCACAACCTGTTCATGGACATCCACATCCTATTTCTTGTTTTGAATCACACTTTCAATCTATCAAACACGATGATGTCAACTAGTAGCCTACTCCTGCCATCCCAGTTCAACATTGCAACTGCATAAATAGGGTGTTTGCAACCTGCCAAATTTACCTCCAGGGGTGCCCTATTGTCTCTGTTACCTGTAGAATGTTTGTAAGTCCCGCCTAGCCCTCCCACACCTTTAGTCAATGGCTCCATGACATAAATTCTGATGTACTCTCCCTTGACTCTCGCACCTTTGAGACTTATTCCCCACCCATTGGCCAACACTGTCTCTATCTGGGAATCCTACTCACAGGCACCCAGGGACAAGAACATGTTGTTCATACCTACCATCCAGATGATCGTGGACCCTGGTTAGGATAGTCAGGGTGATCGCCACCTGGTCCACCACTATGGTTTCCTTCATGAACTAGAGTAGGGCAGCCGCTGTTGCTTGGACTAGGATAACTACCATGGATGAGTAAGTATGATGATGAGATCTTCTAGCCCCTCCTTTGACACTGACATAGGAAGGATAGGTTCTTTACCTTTAGCCGTCGATGTGTGTGATGAATATGATGCCATTAAAGGACACAACCACGACCATGAGTAGGTACCAGGTTGCTGAATTGATTTGGAAGAGCGTCGCCACATTCAATCTAACCCCATGCTTTGGAGGAAGTAGAGGGCATGGGTAAGTAGAAGCATTGTGGCGTTGATATCATCGAGGACAAGTGACGACGTGATTTTAGGATTTTGTTTGTTCATAGGCAGAGATAAGTGTGACTGGGAGGGGAGTGACTGAGTCAGTTGAGAAAGATCCACAAAATTTGTATCGGGTGGCACAAGTATAATACCCACACAGGTATTGAATTTTATATATATATATATATATATATATATATATATATATATATATATATATATATATATATATATGGAGAGAGAGAGAGGCTACAATACACTTAAGTGTATTCCAACACTAATGCTAACAAAAAACATCACTAAATTCCAAACTAAACTTCCACGATGTAGGTATCTGGTAGTATAGGACGAGTCTTATACTTAGTTTATATGTTAACCAATCACATGCATTATCTCCTTCTCTCCCCTCTTTAAAATCTAACCCCCTATAAAAAATAAGGAGAGAAAAATGCCAATTATACATTATAACCCAATTTTGTTGGATCCTACTATATTTCTATAGGACGTGTCTTACAGAAAAGCCACCACCCACTGTGTATCCCATCATTCTCTCATAATCTCTCTCCTTATATCTATATGTATGGCACCTTTCTCTTCTCTTTCTTCCTCAGTACCGCAAACCCTCCTCTTGTCTTTCTCCTGCACACCTTTTACCGACAACTAGCTGACAACGATGACAAGAGACAGTAACTAGATCTATTAGCAAAAATGTGTTCTCAATTTTAATTTACCTCGTTACATACAATAGCAGCAGGTGCAATTTAGGTAACATATTCAGACAAATCCATATAAGAACATGCACAATAAACCAGTGCAGGAGAACAAAAAGAAAAAAGTTAGGAACACATACAAGATTGTTCGTTAAAAATAAACGTATTACTTAAAGAATTCAATAGCCTACAATCTTTCTAGATAGGCGTCGTTCTTCTAAATGATTCAGTCAAGAACCTAATTAAGAGAACTTCTCACTCACATTGTCGACGAACAATGTCGATTAAAGACAAGATGCACTACCACTACAACCCAACGACTGTAGGAACCACTATCTGACAGATCGCGTCTCGAAAGAGAGGAAGGAACTTGCTTCGCATAGGAGAAATCCTCCATGGAGCAATTCAGGAGCGACGACAGGAAGACACCAATTAGGATTTGCAAACATACACTCGAACATTGACAACTGATGTTCATAAGAGATATATTTAACCTAATGACCGGAGGCTTATTTATAGTCTTACACACACTGAAATCCTATTCCCATTAAGATGCAATCACTCGATCACTTTTGTACACATTGCAAAAAATCCACAAGGAAAACACTTTCTAAATAGGATTAGTAAATCTGCTACAAAAAGAAACAATTGATTAAATTAATAATTAATTATATAGTTGTATCCTAGCACAAAAAGAAAACGGAAGACATTCCCACAAACACGATCGGATAGGAGAGATCATTGTATCGAGTAGTTGGATCATACTGTCTTACCATAAAAACGGTTGCATGTGCAACAACACCAACTATGAGAAATCCACCAATCCACATGTGATGCATGAACAATGACAATTGTGTACCATAGTAAGTAGCTAGATATGGATAAGGAGGCATAGAATACATATGTGCCACAACCCTGAGCCCGAGCCCGAGCCCGAGCCCGAGCCCGGCCAGGCCATCCAGGCGTGGCGCTGCATGCATGTGTGTGTGTGTGTGTTGTGGTCACTATACTCACCAAGGAGGTGAGCATACTCTCCCCTAGGACCCTTTGGAAACATATTCAGACAAATCTAGATAAGAAAACGCTGAATAAATTAGTGTAGGGGGAACAAAAAGACAAAAGTTAGGAACACAAATCAGATCGTTCATTGAAAAATGAACGTGATATTTTAAAGAATTCAGCCGCCCACAATCTTTCTAGATATGCATCATTCTTCTAGACGATTCAGTCACAAACCTGATGAAGAGAACTTCTTGCTCGCGTTGTAGATGAAAGATGCAGACGAAGGACGAGATGCACTACCAGTGTAGTCCAATGATTGTAGGAACCACCACTTGACAGATCGCATCTCAGAAGAGAGGAAGCAACTTGCTTTGTATATGAGAAAGCTTGCACAGAGCAACGACAAGAAGACACCGATTAGCATTTGCAAACACGCACTTGAATGCTGACAATTGATGTTCATGAGAGATATATTTAACTCTAATGACCGGAGGCTTATTCATAGCCTTAATGCACTGAAATTCTATTCTCATTAAAATGCAACCACTCGATCATTGTTGTACATGTTGTAAAAAAAAATCCGCGAGGTAAACACTTTCCAAATAGGATAAGTAAATTTGTTTTAAAAAATAACATTTAATAAGTTAATAATTAATTACGTAGTTGTATCCTAGCGTAAAAAAAAAGATGAAAGACATTCCCACAGGCCCGAGCCCGACCAGGCCAGGCCAGGCGTGGCGCGCGCATGTGTTCATGCATGCGTGTGTGCTGTGGTCACTATACCCACCAAAGAGGTGAGCATACTCTCTCCTAGGACCCTTTGGACACTAATGACATGTGATTCTAAGGACCACAAAAGTTTTAGAAGTGAGCAATATGGGATAAAACTCTTCCTCATTTGTACTAGACCCAAAACTACATTTCCTCCATGTACTCGTTGCACTAACCCCATGCTAAATAGATGACTAGCTGTCATATATCTAACAAAACTTTGGTTGGTTACTACTCGGATCTGTTTGTACAAGGACTCCCGACTTATAGCTTCTCTCTTGTCTCGCCCCTTACCTTCATTCTCAACCAGCTGAACAGCGATAAGTGAAATCGGCGTTGGGCCGCCAGCCATAGGTCTCCTTCTATAAAGATGGGAGAGCGGCAGCCTTCACCTACGGGTCACAAGAGGAGCCGGTGGGCGTCATTAACAAGTGGACGCAAAGCAAAACTTCCACAACAGTCGAATCCTAATTGATAGTCGATGGATATTCATTTAAGGGCATAGCCACGTACTGCTAACCATGAAGCAAATAAAAAAATGACCATCCGTACGTACCATGTCCATGACTCAAGGAGCTCCACACCGTCGCCAAACTTATACTTCCAGTTTTACATCTTTACTTGCTCATACAAAATAAAGCCATTACAATTTTCTCACTTCGCAATATGCAAGAAAATTAGTTCATCAGCAGCAACAATTCCTCACACGAGAGAGTCCTTGTTGGACCTTTTTCTAAAGCACAAGTGCATATGCATGCGTACATCAGATTCTTGGACAAACAACACTTCTATTTGCTATCTTTAGTCTGTAGTACCTTCGGAAACTAATTAAAACATACATAAGAAGTGTCACATTCTGATGATGATGGCTAAGTATACCTTTCCTCTTCAAAACTTATGGGCCTTCTACATTGATGCCAGTAGACCTTTTTCTAAAGCACAAGTGCATATGCGTACATCAGATTCTTGGACAAACAACACTTCTATTTGCTATCTTTAGTCTGTAGTACCTTCGGAAACTAATTGAAACAGACATAACAAGTGTCACATTCTGATGATGGCTAAGTATACCTTTCCTCTTCAAAACTTATGGGCCTTCTACATTGACGCCACTGGCATGCTTGTTTTCATCGATACAAGAACCGAGTTTAATATCTGCCATATTCGAGTAAAGAAGAAGATATATAGAAAATTCCAAAGGTTGGTTTTAAAGCAATATCTCTTCTAACAATTTTGTAGTAGTAGTCGTCGTCAGCAATAAAATATCAACCGTTGGCATCCAAGAAAAAGAACATCATTCCTTCTCTATAGGGCTTCCTATTATTGACAACCTGCATCTGTTGGGCTTGTCCGCTTAAATCAAAGCTCGTCCTTGTCGTTTCAAGCCCCAGCAGCCCAGCATGGCCCTTTGATGCTCATCCACCTAGGATCAACGCTCGTCCTTGTCATTTCCTCCGCCACTGCTGCTCGCTCCAACCTCTGAGCGCACACCTTTGCCTTCTACACCATCCAAATGATGAATAGCGCCTCTAGTATGGAAGATGTGACCTCGTGTTCTCGCTGCACCCCGTTGCCTGTCTTCCGAGGCAACTTCTCCTCAGTGGCAAGAAAAACGCTGGATGCCTTGTTGGATGAGGCGGAGAAGCGTGAACTAGAGAGGCGGAGAGGAGAGGAAAATGAGAGAATGTGATCGCGTCAAGAGAGAGGGGGACCGTGTTAACAGGATATGGCAGACGGGGTGGGGACTCACGGAGTTGACCATCTGTGAGTGGGTTGAGTGTTTTTTAGGGAGAGATCTGATTTACATCTAACATTTAGAAGTTGAGTGTATTGGGGTTGGAATACACTTAGTCAAGTGTATTCTTGCCTCACTATATATATATATATATATATATATATATATATATATATATATATATATATATATATATATATATATATATATATATATATATAAGTTCATCTTTAATACTCGTGCAGGTAATCTGAAATTTGCTATTCGTGTGACATCCAACTCATAAAAATAAGATTTACTTTAGCGGAAGTGAAACATTTGCAGTGGATTACTGAAAATTAAAACTTTTTGCAAAAAGATCCACACATAGGAAATCTTTTCCATCAAGAACCCTTGTATAACATTTACATTTTGGTTCAAACGTACATAACATGTACCATCTCTTCTCAGAGACTACAACATCATCTGCCTTATAAATATTATATACAGACAACATACAAATCTCGAGGCATCAAGCCGAAACCTCAATTGATTCATAAAAACGCTGACTAAAAACTCTGAGGACCTGAGAGTACAGAGACGACACATAAGACTTTTTAGTTACATAACTTGACAGACAATATCTCCTCCTGAGATCTCACTGTTGTCCCTGATGTTATTGTTGTTGTCCTTTTCCTGCAATAAGATTTCTGCTTCTTTGTCCGCGTCCACCTAAAATGTTGGATCCCACGGGGGTGAGACAATTGTAAATTGCCCCAGCGGGAGATATAACTCTCCGCCAAAATATTATTATAGCAGTTTATTAAAATAAACTGAGCAGAAGGATTTATATATAATTGACAGCAGGTAAATCAATGTATGAACAAGGTGAAGTAATCTCCTTTCCCAAGGATAACATTGCATCTACTCATGGTAGAATCATAGTTCATCCATCTACTTGTAATGAATACAAATAGATATAAAAAACATCAATGAACTAGAGTTGCATGAAAGAAATATAACATTAGCCAATAAATTTCCGTATTCAATCCTTAAGCAAACATGCTATACGGCTGATTTCATTTTACAAATACACTTATGCCCTGAGGAGATGAGGTATACCGCTCATACTCCAACCGACCACTGTGAAGTCAAAATCGGTACCATACATAGGTCAATGGAAGAGCTGGATTCTCATGACCTCTCACATCCCGGTCAGTGTGGGACAACAAGCATGACTGTGTTAACTGCTCAAAATAGCTTTCCAGGGTATACTGGAACTTCACTATAGAGTTACAGCGTCAACTGCACTCTCATCGTCCATCAAGAGATTTAATGTTTATCTCCTCGACCCGACATTAAATATCATTGGGAGATTAATGTTACATCTATCCCAACCATCGGGAGATTTATGATACATCCATCCCGACACATGAAGGATTGAGAGGTTTGTTGTTTACATTCCCTCAATCTCTTCACCGGACGTAAGGATATTTTTCGCCCATTTACCCCCACATATTCAAAATATGCGTTCCGGGTTTTGCCGCGGAGCACCCATTTCACCATCACCTTATTACTGACGATGATGGATCTATGGTCAGGGCTCTACATGATATAATTTCACTTGATCAATTAAGTACATTTTCATATTCTTTTAGCATCAACCAAGTTCTCAACCATGACTTATTACAACAATGCTATAAAAGACATGTACTACTTTCATCAAATACTTATCAGTCTTTAAAAGACCTAGGGAACTCAGTCTCTTATTTCAATACTGGGAATTCTCATCCCTTACAATCTCATCACCATAATCATATGGTTCTGGGTATTCAAACCCTTAACTCATCATTGAGCATCATGACTGGTGCGATTCTGCTAGTGGTGCTAACACACTACTCGATTGAATAGATGCGCCCCACGAGGTCGGAATGCACGGTGGAATGGGAGTTTGCTTTCAAAATTTATAAACCTAAACTAGCCACCTACGTCTACTAAAACACTACACCCGCAAGCGCACAGGGTTGTGTCGTAGTATAGGAAGGTGGCAAGTAACCGGTCGATCCACAGGGAAAAGAGGGGGCGCTAGAGCTAGGTTAGTTTAGCTAGGTTCCTACTGCGGAGACTAGGGTTAAGGGTTTAAAGGTTGTTTTGATTGTTAACTAAGGATGAACAAGCAAGCAATTAAAGGCAGGAATGAAATCTACGTTAACCCTAGACTAGATTAAGGCTAAACAAGCAAGGAAAGACTAAGCTAGGTATGAAAAGGCAAATTACACTAAGGCAAGCAAGAGAGAAGCAAAAGAGCAATTAAAGAACTAAACTAGCATAAACAAGGTAAGAGCAAGGCAAGAAGCTAACTAAGCTAAGCAAGCACAAAACTAGGGTTTTAAATAGTAAAGAGATGTGTGGGCTGTTTAGGGGTATGAACTTATCACTTAAGTTGGGGGGTGACATGTGAACGTTATAATTCCATTTAGATTATCCAAACCAAACAACAAGTTAGAGTCTAATGAATTAACCTAAGCTACTAACTGGCCATGGATATGCTAGGTTGTGTATAGGGGAACTAGTCCCTAACACCCCCTACTACCCTTACGAGGCTCAATTGGGTTAGGGGTTGGGTTTAATTCAATTAGAGTCTAATCAAGTCTAGGTTTCTAGACTAGGCATTCCTAGGGCAATTAGGGGCCGAGGGTAGTAATGGGGAGGTGAGATTAGGGTTTTCGACCCCAATTCCCCCACATTCTAGCCTTGAGAAGGCTCCATGCTAATTGCACTAGAATTATCCAATCTAGCTACTTAGATATCTCACTTAGGCTTAGGGAGATTGATTAAGATGTAGGAAGATGGGAGGCAGCCTAGGGATCCAAGAATTGGACCTAGGGGCAAATCCCAAAATTCACACATATAAGCAATTTGCCTAGATTCCTAAGTGATTTCACACACAAACCAACAAGCAATCCATGGAGAATGAGATGCAAATAGAACATAATCATTAAAAAATGGAATTACAAAGTTTACATGTCATTTTCCCCCAACATGGTATCAAAGTAACATATTTGACCCCAAACAGCCCACCTAAGGGGGCCTAGCTACTCATGGAAATAGAAAATACAAAAAGAAAGGGGAAGAAGATGGAGGTGGCCATGGAGCTCGAAGTATTGGTTGTCAATCCTCTCTCCAGCAGCAGCAGGTCGACCTCCTCCCTCCTCCAAGGTGCAAGGGTGAGAAATGAGGGGGATTATGGGTAGGAACTAGTGTAAACTAGTGATTTGGTGGTGAAAATGGTGGAATGGGGTGGATTTGAGGTGGATATGGAGTGGAATGGAGTGGATGGCGATTTGGGGAGCTAGGAGGCGGTGGAAGGTAGCTAACCTCGTGCTCCAGCCACCACCTAGGTATATATAGGTGTGGGGAGGAAGCACTAGGTCAAGTAGGGGCAAAATGGGCAAAATAGTGAAAACTAGGTGAGTTTTGTGAGTAGCACGGCCGTGGTGGGTCACCACGGTCGTGGTGGGTAGGGTAGGCCACGGTCGTGGTATATGGGCACGGTCGTGGGAATTAAAATGGCTAAATGTCAGGTTGGTGGTCAAATATGGGCTGAAAAGGCCACGACCGTGGTGGGAGTTGGTAGCACGGCCGTGCTGCATAACACGGCCGTGGTGGGAGTTGGTAGGACGGCCATGCTGTGTAGCACGATCGTGGTGGGATCTGGTAGAACGGCCGTGCGGCGTGGCACGGCCGTGGTGGGTGGTCGCAGCATGGCCGTGCTGCGTAGCACGGTCGTGGTAGAGTATGCTTTACAGCTGCTTTCAAAACTGAGATTTTTCATGTGATTTCTTCATTTGCAGCATGACCGTTCTGTGTTACCACGGCTGTGCTGGGGGCTTTTCTTGCACTTTGAGCTTCAAATGTTGTTATCCATGGACTTCTTTGCTAAAGCTTGACTCTTGGCCACTAGGGGTAGGTTGGGGGAGCTCTGGGGCCTTCTTTGGGCCCCTCCATCTCTCTCGTCCATCCAAGTGTGGTCCAAGTACCTGAAAAACATGCAAATAATGTCCATAAGTGCATTTTACACAAATATGCATATCAGGGGAAATAACATGTAATCTAATAGGTATAGATGTGATTGAAGAGCAAAAAGACACAATATTAAGCCCTAAAATAGGGCTGAATCACCACCCCAAACTTGAAACATACTTGTCCTCAAGTATGCTCCAACTCAATCTCTCTACAAACTTTCACAAAAAGAAATGACAAATGCAATATAAAAGACGATTGTTGCTGAATGGGATCAAAGATGACTAAGTACATGCATCTCACCTCTCTCCTCTCCTTCTTTCACAATCCAATCATGAAAAGAGCACAAAGCATATGAATTTCAAATATAGCGCCTAGAATACACAAGTTATCCATATTTCTTCCATTAAGTTCCGGGTAAACCGTTTCATGGTGGCGTTAATCAAGAATGACTAGGAGTGTTGTTTCACATTCATGCATTCAATCTTATATCTCAAATCACACCAAATGACCCACGTGGCTGCGGAAAAGGGTAAAATGAGCTAAGTTTGATGTTTCCTAGCTCAATGGGTATGAAAGTGGAAGAAAGGGTTGCGGTAAGATTTTTGGAGTGTTTTTACACACTCATCTTTTCTTTATTTGAATGCTCTTAAATAGGAGCATCCTTTTATTTTATTTTGCTTTTATTTTTCTTTTCTTTTCTTTTTCTTGCCCTTGGTGTAGACAGGGCATATTGTGGATAGAGTGAAGCGCGCGGGGAGATAGAGATGTGGCCACCCCAAACTTTTGGAGGTGGCCACGACTAATATGTGCACTTTGGCATCTTTTTATGAGGCGGAGGGGTATGAAGATGGTGGAAGAATAGTCGGGTCAAAGAGGGGTCATTGGTATGATTTTCCACATAAGACATCCTGCATGAGAATTAATCCAACACTTCATCCAAGATATCACACCACATGAATGAACAAAATGAAATTGATATATCAAACAAGCAATTCCACAAACACTAAGCGTTCAAAGCTTGCTCAATTTCACAATTCAACCAATTCAATCACAATCATAAGAGAGGTGGTGCACATGTAAAAAGTCAAACATTGATACCACTTAGCAACAAACAATGATAATTCACTTGCATTTGTCAAAGGTCATCATTTTTACTCAAAATAGTAGAGATTGGGTCAAAACACACTTTTTAGACAAGAAATCTCAAATTTGGGCAAAATTGGCCAAAATGGTGCCAAGTTGCCTTCAATCACATCTAAACCTATATTATTAAACTTAAAACAACAAACAAGCAAATCCTAGCTAAAACATGCAAAAATTACCAAAAATCTACATGATATGCAATGCATGGCAAAAAGAGCAAAATTTTTGAAAATTACGCAAAAATAGCAAGGAAGCAAACTACATGGCATGCAAGTATGCAAAACAAGCACACAAAATATGGATGCACAAATATGAGAGATGGTTATACTGTTCATTCATCTAGAGCAAAAACTTAGAACAAGGAACATAGAAGAAAGTGGGGTAAACATGGGCTTACCGCCCTACCACCCCAAACTTTTAAACCATGTTGTCCTCAACATGAAATAGAAGCTCAGAATGGTAGGGTAGAGGGCATGGAGTCGTAGTAGATAAATTCCAATAGGGGAGAGAGATCCCAATGTGTCCATTGAGCAGGGGATAGCCTTCTCGGTCATGGTGTGCACCACGCCCATTTTGGAATGCATGCAACACGGCCGTGTTGTGTGGCACAGCCGTGCTGATATCCTTTCCGTAGCTTCTCTACTGATTTGTAGTTTTCTCTTCATTTTTGTTCTCCTCCTTATCAATATCATCCATGCATCACTCTCCTTCCAATGTACCTGTCCTAAAATGACATAAACAACAAAAACCATCAAGCATAAAGTGTGTGTGTGTGTTTTCTTGGAAAGTGTAAAAGCAAAGCAATTGTATCAAAAAGTGAAGGTTGGGTCAAAATTTCCCAAACCTATGTGGGTTGCCTCCCACAAGCGCTAAGTTTCATGCCTTCAGCCAGGCTTCTTGTTCTTTCACCATCAACCATGGTCCAAAAACAAAATGTTTTCACCCCCATCATAAGCAATCCTGTCAAATGCTTTCCTTGATTGATCTTCCTCCCAAGGGTCATGCGAGCTTCGTAAGTCTTTTTCAGCAATTCTCTCTCCTTGGGGATCATCATCATAGATCTTAATCAACCTTGAGACCCTTAGAAATCTCATGCCATAGGTTTTCTCTCTCTTGAGGAATGGGTCTTCATTGGCACCAATGAGAGGGGTCTCAATCATATCCATTTGTTCAAGGGAAGTAGGGGGAGCATGTGATAGTTGTGCTGGTGGCATCGATGTTGATGGTTGTTGGACTTTAGGTGGAGGAGGGCATTGAGGTTGGAAGGTGAATTGGTGGGAGGGTTGTGGTGATGGAGGTGGTAGAATGAATTGAGGTTGGAAGGTGAACTGGTAGGAGGGTTGTGGCAATGGAGGTGGTGGCAGTGTGTAAGGCTTAGGATAGCCTTGGAGGTAGGGTAGTGGAGGAGGGAATTGAGGTTGGAAAGTGAAGTGGTGGGAAGGTTGCGATAATGGAGGTGCTGGCGGTGTGTAAGGCTTAGGATAGCCTTGGAGGTAGGGTGGTGGAGGAAATGGATGGGTTTGTGCATTTTGGCCTTCCATCTTGTCTTCTCCGAGTGGCTTGTCACATGCACAAGGCACAACCAAACAAAAGAAAGCAAGTTAGCAAACCAATATACACAAAGAATGCAAAGAGTAATGAATAAAGAATAGCAATGATGAGGGCAGTAGGAAAAGTCAAAGAAAAACTAACTAGCTAGGCCGAGTGCCTCTAATCCCCGACAACGGTGCCAGAAAGCTTGGTGCGATTCCGCTAGTGGTGCTAACGCACTACTCGATTGAATAGATGCGCCCCACGAGGTCGGAATGCACGGTGGAATGGGAGTTTGCTTTCAAAATTTATAAACCTAAACTAGCTACCTACGTCTACTAAAACACTACACCCGCAAGCGCACGGGGTCGTGTCGTAGTATAGGAAGGTGGCAAGTAAAGGGTCGATCCACAGGGAAAAGAGGGGACGCTAGAGCTAGGTTAGTTTAGCTAGGTTCCTACTGCGGAGACTAGGGTTAAGGGTTTAAAGGTTGTTTTGATTGTTAACTTAGGATGAACAAGCAAGCAATTAAAGGCAGGAATGAAATCTACATTAACCCTAGACTAGATTAAGGCTAAACAAGCAAGGAAAGACTAAGCTAGGTATGAAAAGGCAAATTACACTAAGGCAAGAAAGAGAGAAGCAAAAGAGCAATTAAAGAACTAAACTAGCATAAACAAGGCAAGAGCAAGGCAAGAAGCTAACTAAGCTAAGCAAGCACAAAACTAGGGTTTTAAATAGTAAAGAGATGTGTGGGCTGTTTAGGGGTATGAACTTATCACTTAAGTTGGGGGGTGACATGTGAACGTTATAATTCCATTTAGATTATCCAAACCAAACAACAAGTTAGAGTCTAATGAATTAACCTAAGCTACTAACTGGCCATGGATATGCTAGGTTGTGTATAGGGGAACTAGTCCCTAACACCCCCTACTACCCTTACGAGGCTCAATTGGGTTAGGGGTTAGGTTTAATTCAATTAGAGTCTAATCAAGTCTAGGTTTCTAGACTAGGCATTCCTAGGGCAATTAGGGGCCGAGGGTAGTAATGGGGAGGTGAGATTAGGGTTTTCGACCCCAATTCCCCCACATTCTAGCCTTGAGAAGGCTCCATGATAATTGCACTAGAATTATCCAATCTAGCTACTTAGATATCTGACTTAGGCTTAGGGAGATTGATTAAGATGTAGGAAGATGGGAGGCAGTCTAGGGATCCAAGAATTGGACCTAGGGGCAAATCCCAAAATTCACACATATAAGCAATTTGCCTAGATTCCTAAGTGATTTCACACACAAACCAACAAGCAATCCATGGAGAATGAGATGAAAATAGAACATAATCATTAACAAATGGAATTACAAAGTTTACATGTCATTTTCCCCCAACATGGTATCAAAGTAACATATTTGACCCCAAACAACCCACCTAAGGGGGCCTAGCTACTCATGGAAATAGAAAATACAAAAAGAAAGGGGAAGAAGATGGAGGTGGCCATGGAGCTCGAAGTAGTGGTTGTCAATCCTCTCTCCAGCAACAGCAGGTCGACCTCCTCCCTCCTCCAAGGTGCAAGGGTGAGAAATGAGGGGGATTATGGGTAGGAACTAGTGTAAACTAGTGATTTGGTGATGAAAATGGTGGAATGGGGTGGATTTGAGGTGGATATGGAGTGGAATGGAGTGGATGGAGATTTGGGGAGCTAGGAGGCGGTGGAAGGTAGCTAACCTCGTGCTCCAGCCGCCACCTAGGTATATATAGGTGTGGGGAGGAAGCACTAGGTCAAGTAGGGGCAAAATGGGCAAAATAGTGAAAACTAGGTGAGTTGTGTGAGTAGCACGGCCGTGGTGGGTCACCACAGTTGTGGTGGGTAGGGTAGGCCACGGCTGTGGTGTATGGGCACGGTCGTGGGAATTAAAATGGCTAAATCTTAGGTTGGTGGTCAAATATGGGCTGAAAAGGCCACGACCGTGGTGGTCACCACGGCCGTGGTGGGTTGAGGGTAGCACGGCCGTGCTGCATAGCACGACCGTGGTGGGAGTTTGTAGCATGGCCGTGCTGCATAGCACGGCCGTGGTGGGAGTTGGTAGCACGGCCGTGGTGGGATCTGGTAGCACGGTCGTGCTGCGTGGCACGGCCGTGGTGGGTGGTCGCAGTACGGCCGTGCTGCGTAGCACGACCGTGGTAGAGTATGCTCTGCAGCTGCTTTCAAAACTGAGATTTTTCATGTGATTTCTTTATTTGCAGCATGACTGTTCTGTGTTACCACGGCCGTGCTGGGGGCTTTTCTTGCACTTTGAGCTTCAAACTTTGTTATCCATGGACTTCTTTGCTAAAGCTTGACTCTTGGCCACTAGGGGTAGGTTGGGGGAGCTCTGGGGCCTTCTTTGGGCCCCTCCATCTCTCTCGTCCATCCAAGTGTGGTCCAAGTACCTGAAAAACATGCAAATAATGTCCATAAGTGCATTTTACACAAATATGCATATTAGGGGAAATAACATGTAATCTAATAGGTATAGATGTGATTGAAGAGCAAAAAGACACAATATTAAGCCCTAAAATAGGGCTGAATCAATGACCATCTATTAGGTAACTATCACCTTCAGGTCATCTGACCAAAGCATTCATGATACTTGTTACACAAGCATCACACATGGATCTCAAGGCCACAAAATATATTGTCACCTCTTTCTAGGCAACAACTTACTCATATGACTCATAGAATCCATGAACATTGCTACTTTTACTAAGTAACAACAACATTAGGGCACATAAGGCCAATCAACATTTATTATATAAATGTCACAGCTCAAACCTGGCTATATTCATCATCTCATGATACGTACATGGTTATTAGACATGATAATAGTTATACAAGTCATTCATCGCATCATGTGACACAATAGTAACACCATTATTCCTTTACCAGGAATTAGGGTTTACTATCAAATAGGGCTTCTCATTCCCTTTACCCAAATTAGGGTTAGGGTTCCCCATTTCTTATTGATTAGGGTTTCATGAATATATTATATGTCCAACCCTTAATTCATTATTCCATACCTCTGGGGCATTCAAAGATATCATAAATTATTATTCAAGATCATTACTCTCATCATATAGCATTAATGATCATCAATTCAAGGTATGAATTCATTTCTCACCCTCATCATGGTATGATTACATCATACTCATTAATTAGACTTAACCCCATTCTCAAGGTACATTAGTCAACACTTATCAAAGCGCATCAACTCATTACATTTCATAGTAATAGTTACATAACATACTTCATATGTTTCTTACCCAATTATATTGGATTTGAAGTGCATCAAGGTATATAAACCCTGAAGTGCTGGATGTGATAACTATCATATCTTGATGTGTCACTTTTCTCATCATTTCAGACTCTCTTGAGTTAACCAACTTATCTTGTATTAACGTATTCCCCTCTTAATACATTCCATTATTAGACTCTCACCTTTAGCATATAATGCATAGGCCACACATTAGAATTGTCCAACTATATTTAATGATATGGACTTGTCTAATGCTAAAGACATTGCTTACAATAAGGTTTCTTATAATCAACCTCTTGATATATTTCACCTTTATAAGGTAATTCCCTCTATCTCATCATTAGGGTTTCCTTATATCCTTACTTCAATTAGGATTATGATTCATTGACATATTGCCCATGATTAGGGCTTTATGCATTATGTCTTCACATTAGAGTCTCACATACCTTCACCCTTCTTAGGGCCTCTTATCATAACATAGTATTAGAGCTTCATGTGATGTTAATTCTTAATCAGGGTTTCTCATGGAATCACCCTCAACTAGAGTTTCTCATGGAATCACCCTCAACTAGGGTTTCACATGGAATCACCCTCAACTAGGATTTCACATGGAATCACCCTCAACTAGAGTTTCACATGGAATCAGCCTCAACTAGAGTTTCTCATGGAATCACCCTCAACTAGGGTTTCACATGGAATCACCCTCAACTAGGGTTTCACATATCATTATATGACATCACTCTAAATATGATTCTCACATCACATCATCACATCAATGTTCCATATACATCATTCTAACTTAGGGTTTCTCATGGCATTACCCTAGAATAGGATTTCACATGGAATCATCCTTAATTAGGATTTCCACTAAAGTTACCCACACTTTGGGTTTACTATTCATCTCCATTAGGATTTCATTTCATTGTCCATAATTAGAGATTCACTATTCATCCCAATTAGGGATTTACATCTCATTTCCCTAAATTAGAGTTTCACAATTCATTACCCTAGATTAGGGCTACATCCTCACCCTAGATTAGGGTTTCGTTTAGAATTGCCCTCATTTAGGGTTAGAGTTCAATAACCATGTCAATTAGGGCATATACTCATGATTAGGGTTTCATGATCTCTTTAATAAGGACCATACCCTTAATCACCACATGAATCATACTCATGTAATTGTTCAATTAAACAATTGACCTTTAATCACTTTCAGTGTTCATATAGTTTGGTTAATTACCTTCCAAACGATCTTGGTCACTTATACCCCAAACGGTCTTGACGACTTAGACCTCAAACGGTCTTGCTTGAAATACCTCCAAACGGTATTGAACAAACCATTGAAACTATTTGGTAAAGTTAACTCTTGAAACCGTTTGACAAAGTGATACTTGAAACTGATTTCCAAAGTTGAAGTTGAAACCGTTGAAGCCTCAACCGGTTTGGGATCGTTTGGTCCCAAACGGTCTTTTGGTCCCAAACCTCCTCAAAACCGAATGGATCAAATATGGTCTCCACCAATCATGTTGATTTAGGGTTTCCAATGTTGATCCTCTGATCGATTGAATTCATATAACCACTCATCAATTGAGCCTAACATAACACTTCAAGTAAGCTTAATAGGTCATCCTTCAACTGATTTAACCCTCATTTAATCACCAATTAGGGTTTGGAATCAATTGGATTAGGGTTTGAAATCAATGAACCCTCACTATTGGTCAATGTGAAACTAGTTGCTTTGAAATCATTGGACCACCATCCAAATTGAACATGACCTGACCTCAAACGGTCTTGAGGTCGTTTGGATGACCTAAAAATGGTCTTGAGACCGTTTTCCCATCTCAACATCAAAATCCATGACATCCAATTAGGGTTTGGATCATTGGATTGATTATCAAATCAACATTTGATTGCAAATCAGTTTGGTATCTTTGGATCTTAAAATACCCAACCATGCTCAACCCTAGACCTCAAAACGGTCTTGGTTGACCCTCAAATGGTCTTGAGACCGTTTGGGTGATCCCCAAATGGTTTTGAAACCGTTTGGGATAATCAACCCAAATTTCCAAGTCAATTAATTATGAAATCAACACTTAACCCGATTAGGGTTTGGTGATTGATTGTCCTTCAACTCATGAACCAATTGGAACTAATCAATTATAAGTAGTGGGTCATTAGACAACATCATTATCAACAAATCTCCAAACGTTCAACCCTGGTCAACACCTCCAAATGGTTTGAAACCGTTTGCCCTCAAACGGTTTGAAACCGTTTCCTTTCAAACGGTTTGAAACCGTTTGCTCCCAAACAGTTTGTGAAACCAATTGAGCAACTCTTTTGAAACCGTTTGCCTTGGATATTTGGAGAGGTGTGTTCTTATGATGATGTCATCATCATCAAGCTCCAAACTCACGAAACCTACTGTGATTTCGATGGTGATTGCATCAATCAACCAAATCAATTATTGTGAATGAAGAAATGATCATTATTTGATAAGGAATTGAATGCAACAAAAATAATAAGGGTTCAAGTTATAAAAACCACCTCCAATTGAGCTACAAAGCTCCACGATCATGGTAACAATGGTGGATGCAACTCCCTTCACCATTCCAAGGCTCGTCCTCAATGTTTGAGTGAATAGGAATGGTTAGAATTGAAGAGGGGATCGAATTAGGAAGAATTCATGCATTGATTTGTGATTTCCACCATGAAATTGAGGTGAACCAAGGTCAAGAGGCTTACCAACAGGTTGGGGGTCGTCCTCCTGATCCTCCCAAGCTCCCTTGGTCGTTTCCCAAGCAAGGAGAAGAAGTGGGGTCGAAAAAGCCTTTCATTTGGCTTGTAAAGAGTCTTTTTATAAAAATTCAATGAGAGAGAATATACTTTATAAAAATTCATTTAATCCCAAAAATTGGGCCGCCTATTCCCCCTCAACTTCCTTGGATCCTAGGATATCTTGTTTGCCTCCAATTCCTCTCAATTATCCATGATTTAGAGAAAATAAAATTAAGCACCTCAAATCATATTATACTAATATCCATATGTGAGTGGATATTTCTTTTTCTTATAAAATTGTGAGTGAGTTATCCAATCCCTTGGATATTTTCGTGGTCCTTTCAAAGATCAAGGAAGTAAACACACATCTGAATCCAACCATTTTAATTTTGGTTGAAGGCTCTTTAATTAATACATTTAGTTTTGCACTAAATTGAATTAGGGTTTCAATTAGGCATTAATCTTGATTATTTTAATATCAAGATTCTCTCTCCTCCATTTTAATTCAAATGAGGCGCCCATCTCATTTTATTTGCTCTATATGATTCCAAGAAACATTAGGGACCTTATTGAAGTGGTAATTTGCATATTGAACCCTAGATTTTGGGTAAATTGCACTTTACACCAAAACTAGGTTTTAATGCACAAACATTGCTTTATCAGCTCTTTCTTGGTACTAGGCTTCCATAAGTGATACCTCTACATCATTTTCACTCTCATGATGCATCAACACATGAGGAACATATTATCATGCACAATTTGCACTTAAACCCCTCAACTTGGGTAATTTGCACTTTAGTCCAAAACAAGCAAAACATTGATTTCAACAATGTTAAAAAAGGACTAGAATTGCAACATAAGTTCCTCTTGAGCCCTAATTACTTTTCACAAGATAATATTAAGCATATAATCATATTTCTTGATTAAAACACCTAGGGTTAGAGTATAACCCAAGTCAGGGATGTTACAAATTATAAACCCCTAACAAGGATTTTGTCCCCAAAATCCAGATAAAGCAAGACAGATACATATCATTCATCATACTATCTTGTCTTCACATATCATATCCTTATTATGGAGACACCATAAAAATTTTATCAGCACAAAGTGTTTCCTTACAAGATTTTCATAGAATCAACACATAAGGAACATGCTCCACTGTTCTTCATCATTGACTGTGGAGTCAATTTTGTGTCAAAACACTTCTCTTGTTTAGAGAAACATCATACATTATTTATTAATATCACGTTTATGCAGAGAATAAATCCCTAACATATGATGTTCATATTATTTATATAATCAGACTAATTTCATGGTTGACCACTCCAGGTGGCCAACATAAACCATCTGATATTTTTCAGATACCAGAATCTTTCACCTTGGTATCTATTACATGTGTTGAGAACACATCACATATTTCTCTTCCTTTCATCTTGGAACATTAATTATTACATATGTCTTCACCTTGGAACCAAAGTCCAAGATAAACTGATACTTTTTCTAAGTATCCATCACTTGAACATTTTTATCTTATGCACATCAAGTGTCCTAAGACCCACCTGATTGCCATGTCCCTAAAAGGAAAGAAAACAAGGATTCATATTCCTCTTATTAATTCATGTATTTTCAACTATTCATGAACCATTTACTCTTTGTCTCATCCTAGGTTCCTTGCCTTCAACATAGGAATTTATAAGGATGGCTGCATGTCATTATCCCTTTCTTTATTATTATCTAGCATGTTTATGATCATCTCATGATCTCATCACATTTCCCAATTCCTCATTATGGAAAAGATCTTTATTATGCTTGCAACATTATTGAACAAGGTTCATCTCCCTTATCCTTATTCTTATCTTATGAGGAGTATACTTTTAGTTCCTCATACAACATGCTCATCTGAGATTATTTCAGACTTCTATTTCTTATGCTTAGGATATGACACATTTATTCATTCCATATTTCTTATTTCATGATACTCATTAGATTGTCTCAGAATGACTACTTGATCAGAGCAATAAAAAAGACAACAATCTAAGAGTTTCCATACTCACTTTATCATCAATAGTTGTATACCTGGCCAGGGTATATACATACTGAGATTAAGTGATATGCACTTTATATGCTATCCTATTCCTTCTTTTTCATTCTATCACAAGCATAGATTTAACATCCCTAGATTTTATCTAGGCATCTCTTCTGTACCTCATCCTTTCTCATAGTGGTAAGAACAACATAAAGCATTTGTAATGTTTTACTATGCAAAAAATAAATCCTCATAGGACTAATCAAGAAAAGTTCAATCGATTACTTTCTCAATTAATCCAAGAATTCATAAAATGACATTATCTTGTCTAACCTGTCATGATTCATGGATTATTTACTGCCTCAGGCTGACTCTGCCTCAAAGGTTGATTCAACAGGCTAAGGTTGAGCACAGACTCAATTTAAGTCTAGAAATTCATCATTTCCTTTTGCTTCAACCTACTGATGCTGATTACAAATCATGTTGATATCTAAAACATCATAACTGGGGGCTGGAAATCTAAGTTACACTGCCCATGCTTAGTCCACTATATTTACTGTTGCCCTAAATTCTCCAACAGAAATACTTAAAGAAGGATTTTCCTATTATAGTTGGATCAGCTAGGGAATTCTCAGGCAATTGTCTCTCTCTTTCCTATTCCCATGCACCTCTTCTTGGTGCAACCTCCTCATGTGACCCAGTCATCTTTAAGTTCTTCTTCTCTCATACGAGCAGAAGACACTATTAGATACACAAAATGACACCAGAACAAACTCTACTACCTTAGTCCTATGTCTCTATAGACTCAGCGAACCTAGAGCTATGATACCACTAATATGTGGCATCCAACTCATAAAAACAAGATTTACTTTAGCGGAAGTGAAACATTTGCAGTGGATTACTAAAAATCACTGAAAATTAAAACTTTTTTGCAAAGAGATCCACACATAGGAAATCTTTTCCATCAAGAACCCTTGTATAACATTTACATTTTGGTTCAAACGTACATAACCTGTACCATCTCTTCTCAGAGACTACAACATCAACTGCCTTATA
Organism: Alisma plantago-aquatica; assembly: GCA_963693085.1. Classification (NCBI taxonomy): domain Eukaryota; kingdom Viridiplantae; phylum Streptophyta; class Magnoliopsida; order Alismatales; family Alismataceae; genus Alisma; species Alisma plantago-aquatica. The sequence continues at coordinate 144,318,373 of OY856412.1, read as the reverse complement.
AACATTATATACAGACATCATACGAATCTTGAGGCATCAATCCGAAACCTCAAATGATTCATAAAAATGCAGACTAAAAACTCTGAGGACATGAGAGTACAGAGACGACACATAGGACTTTCTAGTTACATAACATGACAGACAATATCTCCTCCTAAGATCTCACTGCTGTCCCTGATGTTATTGCTGTTGTCCTTTCCCTACAATAGGACTGCTTCTTTGTCTGCATCCACCTAAAAAGTTGGATCCCACAGGGGTGAGACAATTGTAAATTGCCCCAGCAGGAGATATAAATCTCCGCCAAAACATTGTTATAGCAGTTTATTAAAATAAATTGAGCAGAAGGATTTATATATAATTGACATCAGGTAAATCAATGTATGAACAAGGTGAAGTAATCTCCTTTCCCAAGGATAACATTGCATCTACTCATGGTAGAATCATAGTTCATCCATCTACTTGTAATGAATACAAACAGATATGAAAAACATCAATGAACTAGAGTTGCATGAAAGAAATATAACATCAACCAATAAATTTCTGTATTCAATCCTTAACAAACATGCTATACAGCTGATTTCATTTTACAAACACACTTATGCCCTGAGGAGATGAGGTATACTGCTCATACTCCAACCGACCACTGCGAAGTCGAAATCGGTACCATACATAGGTCAACGGAAGAGTCGGATTCCCATGACCTCTCACATCCCGGTCAGTGTGGGACAACAAGTAGGATTGTGTTAACTTCTCAAAATAGCTTTCCAGGGTATACTGGAACTTCGCTATAGAGTTACAGCGTCAACTGCACTCTCATTGGCCATCGAGAGATTTAATGTTTATCTCCTCGACCCGACATTAAATATCATTGGGAGATTAATGTTACATTTATCCCAACCATCGGGAGATTTATGATACATCCATCCCGACACATGAAGGATTGAGAGGTTTGTTGTTTACCTTCCCTCAATCTCTTCACCAGACGTAAGGATATTTTTCGCCCATTTACCCCCACATATTCAAAATATGCGTTCCGGGTTTTGGCGTGGAGCACCCGTTTCACCATCACCTTATTACTGACGATGATGGATCTATGGTCAGGGCTCTACATGATATAATTTCACTTGGTTAATTAAATATATTTTAATATTCTTTTAGCATCAACCAAGTTCTCAAACATGACTTATTACAAAAATTCTATAAAAGACATGTACTACTTTCATCAAATACTTATCAGTCTTTAAAAGACCTTGGGAACTCAGTCTCTTATTTCAATACTGGGAATTCTCATCCCTTACAATCTCATCACCATAATCATATGGTTCTGGGTATTCAAACCCTTAACTCATCATTGAGCATCATGACCATCTATTAGGTAACTATCACCTTCAGGTCATCTGACCAAAGCATTCATGATACTTGATACACAAGCATCACACATGGCTCTCATGGCCACAAAATATCTTGTCACCTCTTTCTAGGCAACAACTTACTCATATGACTCATAGAATCCATGCACATTGCTACTTTTACTAAGCAACAACAACATTAGGAAACATAAGGCCAGTAAACATTTATTATATAAATGTCATAGCTCAAACCTGGCTATATTCATCATCTCATGATACCTGCATGGTTATTAGACATGATAATAGTTATACAAGTCATTCATCACATCATGTGACACAATAGTAACATCATTATTCCTTTACCAGGAATTAGGGTTTACTATCAGATAGGGCTTCTCATTCCCTTTACCCAAATTAGGGTTAGGGTTCCTTATTTATTTTTGATTAGGGTATCATGAATCATTACTCTCATCATATATCATTAATGATCATCAATTCAAGGTATGAATTCATTTCTCATCCTCATCATGGTATGATTACATCATACTCATTAATTGGACTTAACCCCATTCTCAAGGTACATTAGTCAACACTTATCAAAGCACATCAACTCATTACATTTCATAGTAATAGTTACATAACATACTTCATATGTTTCTTACCCAATTATATTGGATTTGAAGTGCATCAAGGTATATAAACCCTGAAGTGCTGAATGTGATAACTATCATATCTTGATGTGTCACTTTTCTCATCATTTTAGACTCTCTTGAGTTAACCAACTTATCTTGTATTAAGGTATTTCCATCTTAATACATTCCATCATTAAACTCTCACCTTTAGCATATAATGCATAGGACACACATTAGAATTGTCCAACTATCTTTAATGATATGGACTTGTCTAATGCTAAAGACATTGCTTACAATAAGGTTGCTTATAATCAACCTCTTGAAATATTTCACCTTTATAAGGTAATTCCCTCTATCTCATCATTAGGGTTTCCTTATATCCTTACTTCAATTAGGATTATGATTCATTGACATATTGCCCAATATTAGGTCTTTATGGATTATGTAATATCTCACCTTTATAAGGTAATTCCCTCTATCTCATCATTAGGGTTTGCTTATATCCTTACTTCAATTAGGATTATGATTCATTGACATATTGCCCAGGATTAGGGCTTTATGCATTATGTCTTCACATTAGAGTCTCACATACCTTCACCCTTCTTAGGGCCTCTTATCATAACATAGTATTAGAGCTTAATGTGATGCTAATTCTTAATCAGGGTTTCTTATGGAATCACCCTCAACTAGAGTTTCTCATGGAATCACCCTCAACTAGGGTTTCACATGAAATCATCCTCAACTAGGGTTTCACATGGAATCACCCTCAACTAGAGTTTCACATGGAATCACCCTCAACTAGAGTTTCTCATGGAATCACCCTCAACTAGGGTTTCACATGGAATCACCCTCAACTAGGGTTTCACATATCATTACATTACATCACTCTAAATATGATTCTCACATCACATCATCACATCAATGTTCCATATACATCATTCTGACTTAGTGTTTCTCACGACATTACCCTAGAATAGGATTTCACATGGAATCATCCTTAATTAGGATTTCTACTAAAGTTACCCACACTTTGGGTTTACTATTCATCTCCATTAGGATTTCATTACATTGTCCATAATTAGAGATTCACTATTCATCCCAATTAGGGCTTTACATCTCATTTCCCTAAATTAGAGTTTCACAATTCATTACCCTAGATTAGGGCTACATCCTCACCCTAGATTAGGGTTTCATTTAGAATTGCCCTCATTTAGGGTTAGAGTTCAATAACCCTTTAAATTAGGGCATATACTCATGATTAGGGTTTCATGATCTCTTTAATAAGGACCATACCCTTAATCACCACATGAATCATACTCATGTAATTGTTCAAATAAACAATTGACCTTTAATCACTTTGAGTGTTCATACAGTTTGGTTAATCACCTTCCAAATGATCATGGTCACTTAGACACCAAACGGTCTTGACCACTTAGGCCTCAAACTATCTTGCTTGAAATACCTCCAAATGGTCTAAGACCTTTTAGACCTCCAAACGGTCTTAAACAAACCATTGAAACTGTTTGGTAAAGTTAACTCTTGAAACCATTTGACAAAGTGATACTTGAAACCGATTGCCAAAGTTGAAGTTGAAACCGTTTAAGCCTCAACCAGTTTGGGATCGTTTGGTCCCAAACGGTCTTGAGACCGTTTGGTCCCAAACCTCCTCAAAACCGAATGGATCAAATATGGTCTCCACCAATCATGTTGATTTAGGGTTTCCAATGTTGATCCTCTGATCGATTGAATTCATATAACCACTCATCAATTGAGCCTAACATCACACTTCATGTAAGCTTAATAGGTAATCCTTCAACTTATTTAACCCTCATTTAATCACCAATTAGGGTTTTCAATCAATTGGATTAGGGGTTGAAATCAATGAACCCTCACTATTGATCAATGTGAAACTAGTTGCTTTGAAATCATTGGACCACCATCCAAATTGAACATGACCTGACCTCAAACGGTATTGAGGTTGTTTGGATGACCTACAAACGGTCTTGAGACCATTTGCCCATCTCAACATCAAAATCCATGGCATCCAATTATGGTTTGGATCATTGGATTGATTATCAAATCAACATTTGATTGCAAATCAGTTTGGTATCTTTGGATCTTCAAATACCCAACCATGCTCAACCCTAGACCTCCAAACGGTCTTGGTTGACCCTAAAATGGTCTTCAGACTGTTTGGGTGATCCCCAAATTGTTTTGAAACCGTTTGGGCTAATCAACCCAAAGTTCCAAGTCAATTAATTATGAAATCAACACTTAACCCGATTAGGGTTTGGTGATTGATTGTCCTTCAACTCATGAACTAATTGGAACTAATAAATTATAATTAGTGGGTCATTAGCCAACATCATTATCAACAAATCTCCAAATGGTCAACCCTGGTCAACACCTCCAAACGGTTTGAAACCATTTGCCCTCAAACGGTTTGAAACCGTTTCCTTTCAAACGGTTTGAAACCGTTTGCTCCCAAACGGTTTGTGAAATCGAATGAGCAACTCTTTTGAAACTGTATGCCTTGGATATTTGGAGAGGTGTGTGCTTATGATGATGTCATCATTATCAAGCTCCAAACTCACGAAACCTACTGTGATTTCCATGGTGATTGCATCAATCAACCAAATCAATTATTGTGAATGAAGAAATGATCATTATTTGATAAGGAATTGAATGCAACAACAATAATAAGGGTTCAAGTTATAAAAACCACCTCCAATTGAGCTACAAAGCTCCACGCTCATGGTAACAATGGTGGATGCAACTCCCTTCACCATTCCAAGGCTCGTCCTCAAGGTTTGAGTGAATAGGAATGGTTAGAATTGAAGAGGGGATCGAATTAGGAAGAATTCATGCATTGATTTGTGATTTCCACCATGAAATTGAGGTGAACCAAGGTCAAGAGGCTTACCAACAGGTTGGGGGTCGTCCTCCTGATCCTCCCAACCTCCCTTGGTCGTTTCCCAAGCAAGGAGAAGAAGTGGGCTCGAAAACGCCTTTCATTTGGCTTGTAAAGAGTCTTTTTATAAAAATTCAATGACAGAGAATATGCTTTATAAAAATTCATTTAATCCCAAAAATTGGGCCGCCAATTCCCCCTCAACTTTCTTGGATCCGATGCTATATTGTTTTCCTCCAATTCCTCTCAGTTATCCATGATTTAGAGAAAAGCAAATTAAGCACCTCAAATCATATTATATTAATATCCATATGTGAGTGGATATTTCTTTTTCTTATAAAATTGGGAGTGAGTTATCCACTCCCTTGGATATTTTCATGGTCCTTGCAAAGCTCAAGGACGTCCACACACATATGAATCCAACCATTTTAATTTTGTTTGAAGGCGCTTTAATTAATACATTTATTTTTGCACTAAATTGAATTAGGGTTTCAATTAGGCATTAATCTTGATTATTTTAATATCAAGATTCTCTCTCCTCCATTTTAATTCAAATGAGGCGCCCCTCTAATTTTTTTGCTATACATGATGCCAAGAAACATTAGAGACCTTAGTGAAGTGGTAATTTGCATATTGAACCCTAGGTTTTGGGTAAATTGCACTTTACACTAAAACTAGGTATTAATGCACAAACATTGCTTTATCAGCTCTTTCTTGGTACTAGGCTTCCATAAGCTATACCTCTGCATCATTTTCACTCTCATGATGCATCAACACATGAGGAACATATTATCATGCACAATTTTCACTTAAACCCCTCAACTTGGGTAATTTGCACTTTAGTCCAAAACAAGCAAAACATTGATTTCAAGAATGTTAAAAAAGGACTAGAATTGCAACATAAGTTCCTCTTGAGCCCTAATTACTTTTCACAAGATAAGATTAAGCATATAATCATCTTTCTTAATAAAAAAACCTAGGGTTAGAGTATAACCCAGGTCAGGGATGTTACAATTCGTGCCTCCTAAAAAGTAACTATTCGGCCATAAAAGTAACTCACTGGACAAAAAAGTAACTATATTCATCAAAAAGTAAATATTCACCAAAAAAGTAAATACATTAAGATTTATCTTTAATATCTGTGCGGATAACTAAGATTTCACTACCCAACAGTTCAAAAACTTATATGGTTAGAAAAGTAACTATATGGACCAAAAAGTAACTATGTTGTCAAAAAAAATAACTATACGACTAAAAAGGTAAAACGTAAAAAATATACAATAAAATTTTTAGTTACATATTAATTCCAGAATTTTATTGTGTATTATTCTCATTTTTATTTTTTTAGTAGAATAGTTACTTTTTTGACAACATATTTACTTTTTCATCCAGATAGTTACTTTTCTAACCAAATAGTTACGTTTCGGGCTGGGCTAGTATCCAAATCTTAGTTATCGGTGCGGGAAATGAATAAACACTCATACACACACATATATATGTATATATATGTATATATATATATATATATATATATATATATATATATATATGTGTGTGTGTGTGTGTGTGTGTGTGTGTGTACACACACAATATGCATACATAAATACATACATATATACTTATATATAATTCTATAATTATATATACCTATTATATAAATTGATATGTATATTTACACACATATGTGTGCATACAAAGAACAATTTTAAATTAAGATTTCATTGCCAAAGTTTGGGTCAATAGAGTTTGTACCTATAATTCTATTATGATTTATTATTATTATTATTATTGACATTTCAAATTATTCATCATTTCTTATAAGAATCATGTTAAAAATAATGTTAAACCGGAATTAGATGGTATAGGCTTGTATGTCTCCTTCTTCTTATCAAAGAACTATATAATTTGGCATAAACCATACATTCCTAGCACAATCTAGGGGTTTTCAACAATAACATTAATTTTTAAGATTGAACCAGTTGAAATACCTTCATGGGAAAATATGGAACTTATCCAATGTGGCAAGGGGGCCACATATCCTATGTGGCAAAGCTCATGGCCCGGGTCGCCTAGTTGGGCCTTGATCTAGCTGGCATGGGTGGGGCTTGCAAAATTTAAACATTGAAATCATTTTTCTCTCTCTTATAGCATATTCTTTCAACACCATGCTCCTCAATTCCTATCTATACTATTCAACGAAAAATATAGCAACACAACCTATTTGGACCTCAATCTAGTTGGTATAAGTGGTATGCACTATATGTCCCTATCTCTCTCTCTCTCCCTTCTTATGTATTCTCCATGTATGTTTTCATTGATTCTTATTTGCATACTATTCAAAAAAAGTAGAGAACAATATTAGCATGGGTATCTTATAAGTCCATGATTTGTCCTCAAGCATCTAGAAACATGGAAAGGAGCTTTCTCACATCAACCAAGAAGTTGTAGATCAAGGAAACTTGTGAGCATGGATTGGAAGAGCTCAAGACCTTGAGACCACCCCTAGCATGACATGGTGGCAAAGACGACATAAATATTTGGGGGTTTCATCCTTTGAAATTGACTCTTTTCATTGGGAATCTCTAATGCAACCTCCTCAATTCCTAGTCACATTTTCAATGTATTGTGGCACCTTGAGTGCTCTCCCTAAAACCCCTCATCACCTTCATCAAGGTCGAGTTGGAAACCTTCAAAAATTGTAAACTAGCCCTGAATACTTTTCTTCAATCTTGTGTGGCCTTTTCCTTGGGTCGATATTGTTGGTATGAATGCCCAGATAGTCAATCATGTGATGATTGTAATGGCATAGCTTGTAATTGATTTGATTAAATAAATAAAGGAAAGCTTCCAATTTATTCTGTTTAATTCAGTTATGAGATAATGATGTAACATTATAAATGTCTAGAGAATGATATTACTCAATGACATATGTATTCAAGTATTATCCTTGTGGAAGTGATATCATACAGATGTTAAGAATACATATACATATTCTCATTATGTCCCTGATCGGTTGTTATTGTGGAAGGTTGATAGACAACAATGGCACATAAGATCAGAGTGTGAGTTGGTTGATGACAAAATCTCATTAGTCATGATATGGATATATCAAACCAAGCACACAAATACATGTTAGAGAATAATGTATCAGAAAAACCCACCATGAGACTAACACATGGAAGCCATCATCATGGAAGTCATAGTCAGCTCTCACAGTGATGGTGGTTGTAAGACCCCTGACTAGCTTTATGCTTAATTGTAATAACTTTGTATAATGGGATGGTTAGACCTTAATCTAAACTCTTGGGATGTCCTAATAACATGTGACATGCTTTTATTTTCGTTTTGTTCCAATTTGATTGATGCTTGAGCTAGCTTTGTAATATATGTGCTTGTTTTGGACCAGATTGCAATTTACCCATAAGTGAGGGATATCTTGCAAATTGCCACATGTAGAGAATTCTTCTTGTGATTTATCATCATGAGAGAGAAGATTATGATATGGGGTGCCTTGTTTGAAACATGTTTGATGATGTGACATCTCATGGTAATTCTAGGGTTTCTAGGGTTTACCTTGTTGATATGGTGACATTGCTAGGGTAAGAGTGTTGCGACCACTACACCACTTTTGAATGAGTGTAATGACCTCAACACATATCCTATGTGATGTTGTTTTGACTGTGATGACCTAGAGTTGGGTTGGTCGACACACTTTGTCCTCTAGAGAAGTGTCTCGACCATGTGCATATGGTGAACTAGGGTTTTGGCCGATACAAGTATATGGAATGTGTCTCGACCGAAACAAGTGGTAGATGACCTTGATCATCACAACACACTTCTGGATAAACATTAACCTTTTAAAATTTGCATGTGAGTGGAGGAAAAGCTATTTTCTTTTAAGGACGTGTCCCTTGATAACCTATTATGTTGACACCTCATAAATCTCTACTTCCCTCCTTCTTTGGTTATATAATCCCTTCTCTATACTTGCAAGCAATCTTTTTTGGCCCTACCCTATTTCTTCTCTCTTAAGACTGACCTTAGAGCTTTAGGAGCAAAAGAGATCAGATCTTGAAACTTGGGTGGCCGATCATCCTCACTTGAGGAAGGATTTGTGCTAAATCAACTATTTTGGTGATGATTCTTGGTGATTCTTCTCTCGGTACATGATCTTGTACTCTTGATCATGTTCCATCTTTCTAAAACCTCCATCTTCATCTTCCTCCTTGTCCATAGACTATGGATCATCCATGGTGGTCGTTTGAGAGAAACTCCTCATCACAAGGGCCTTAGACTATGCTTGGAATGGTGGCATCTGAGTGAGAGGGAATTTTCATCTCTTTCTCCTTTCTTCCTTGGTTCGGCCTAAGGTTGTTTTCCCTCTTTCTTGAGCTCTATTTGACCAAGGTTTTTGTTATGACCCGCGTCGAGCTTAACCTGTAAGTATGCTGTTAAGCATGTGTTTTAGCTGCTTTGCTAAGCTATAAGGTTGTTTTTGTTAATAATGTTTATAACGGATACGAGATGTGCTTAGTGTGAATCCTAGCCCTTAAAACGTGTAGGATCTTACGCTTGAAGCGTTTCCAGAGAAATCGTTCGAATCCGACCTTCGAGTCAAAAGTTGCATGTTTTTGGGCTTGTAGGGACCCGTTTGTAATTTTTGAAAGTTCTCAGACTTTATGTTTTGGTCCCTAGGTTTTCCTTCTTATCTTTCTTTCTCTTTACTTGTTTCTTTCCAGAAATGAGAGAACGCAGAAGCGTTCTTCTTCCTTCACGTGAGAGAGAGAGAGAGAGAGAAAGAGAGCTGAGAAGGGAAAAGCGTCTTGGAGCCCTGGAGTTGCTCCGGCCTGCAGCTGCGACCTTCCTTCTTCCCTCCTTCCACCTTCTTTTCCATCGATTCGAGCTAGCTTGCAGCAGGAGCTGCATTTGCAAGGTGATGGCCTAGAGATTTGGGTGCAAAGAGCAGCCCTAGCTCGTCTTTCTTTCCCCCTCCAGCTAGTTCCTAGTGGTGTGCACATATTGCAAGTGATTTGCAACGCAAATCAAGGGTTTTGCCCGTCGATTCGAGTGAAATCGACATCTGCAGGTCCATTTTTATTTTCTGTCTGTGCGCGGTTCGGCCGAGTTTGTGTTTTGGTCGGCCGAGTTCCTTGTTTAGGATTTCGAACAACGTTTTGGTCGGCCGAGTTTGGTCTTGAATCGGCCGAGTTTCTTTGTAGGTAAACAAGCAGTGTCTCGATCGGCCGAGTTTCCAGTTGAATCGGCCGAGTTTCCTGCTGATCGGCCGAAGTTGGTCGGCCGAGTTTCAGAAATTGAGAAGTGATCGGCCGAGTTCCAGAGTGATCGGCCGAGTTTCAGAGTGTGAGTGGCAGTTCATTCAGAAATCATTATTTAACTCAATTCAAATGCTTAATTACTTCTGTATCAGTTAGTATAACTTTTAAACAGTGGAGAACATACGATAGAGTATGATAGATTCATTGGAACTTGAAATACTTGATATGCTTAATGAAAATGATGAAATTTCCTGTATTATAGTTGCAATGTATTTGCTAATTTAAAAGTAGATGTTTAGCATTGAAACTGGATAAATGATACTGAATCATGTTTAAAGATGACAAATGATATATATGTGTTTTCAAGTGATGTTTAGAATGTGCAATAAGTATGGAATGTGATATTCTTGTTTTAAATGGTTATATGTTAATCAGTTAATAGACTTAGGTGCCCTAACACCGTAGAACCCCTTTGACAGATCTGCTTCTTAGGGGTGAAACTCGTGTTGCAACATTATCCGTGCGGAGTCATGGAGACACGAGGACAGAGAGGCAATGTCCAACAACAACGCGTGCGGAGTCACGGTGGCACTGGAGAAAAATGGGGGTTATTCAACATTAATCCGTGCGGAGTCACGGTGGTAACCCCGTGAGACTCTCCGCCCGTGTGCTCAGGTTAGAGGAGGAGTCTAGAGCACTCGGAGTAGTGCATTGAGGCCGGAGAGCCTGTAGGCCGGAGAGCCTGTGGTCCTGTGGCAGAGCAGGGCTGGCGTCAGACTTAGCATTTCCCGGGTGTGTCGCTAAGTCTTGTACGGTGAGATCGTAGTTCGCTACGGATCTTTATATGCAGAGTACACTGCATATGATTAGGGCATAATAATATAAAAATGTAATCATATAGGAACACAGTAAATTTTATATGTTAAGAGATTTGCACTTCTGTACCAATTCTCTATAATTGTTTATTTGTTTAAAATATCTGATGTTGCATAGAAATGAAATTGTTATATGTAAATCTGCTATGTCATTAGAACTGCCCTGTTTAGTACTGCTCTTATCTTTTATATAAATGTTATCAACCTGATGAGTTGTTTAGTGATAGCTAAATGAAAGGCTATTCACTGAGCGAGTAGGCTCACCCCTCTACTCAAACATTTTCAGGTCAGCATCAGCATCAGGAATCGGAAGGATCGTTTCATCCTAACACCTAGTCTATAGAAGGTTTGTAGTTAGTCTAGTTAGAGGTCTCTTAGTCCTTTCCCCTCGGTCCTTGGGACATGGTGTGGGTGAGAGAGAGTATGTTTGTGGAATGTGTATAAAGATGTAAATTAACTGTTATGTTTAATTTATGTTGAACAATGTAATTTGCTGTAGACTTTGTATATATTTCCTGTCAGTTTAATAGAAATGCTTCTGCAGTTTGTTTGGTTTTGGTTTACAGCCTAAATCAGGTTATCTTTTTAATGTCTTTAAGATGTTTTAAAAAGTGATGAATGGTTTGGCTTGTGCGTAAATCCCTTTGTCGCGCCTTAATCTCGTGGTCTGTGGTTAGTGTGAGATTGGGGTGTGACATCTTTTGGTATCAGAGCTTTGGTTGAGTATATGAATACTCTAAGTCCAGGTCAGGGGACGATAAGAGACCAATAGGATTAAGGTTTAGGTGTCTTTCTTCTATCTGTAGTTTTCTAACAGGAAATATTCTGTTATATCATTGCAGATGGCAGAAAGAGACTTTGATCGTGATGATCAGGCTGAGAGCCATGTTGGCCCTGATCCACTGTAATTGGGTCCAGGTGGTGGTGACCATGTGGATGAAGCGTCCCGTATGTACAGGATGTTTCTGGAGACCAGAGAGAGGTACAAGGCTGATAGATGAGCTTCTACTTCTACCAGCAGTAAGGATCTGATGCGATCTTATGAGCTTGTAAAGAAGCTTGGTGGTACAGAATTCAGTGGTACTACAGATCCTGCGGAGGCAGATGAGTGGTGGAGACAGATAGAGAAGGTCTTTCGCTTGATGGATCTTCCAGAAGAGAAGAAGATTAATCACGCAGTTTATTTTTTGACAGGCGAATGCAGAGCTGTGGTGGCATAGTGTGGAGGAAAAGAGGAGAGGTACAGAGCTTTCTTGGCAGGATTTCTCTGAACAGTTTCATCTTAAGTTTTATCCACCTACCTTCCTTAATGAGAAAATCAGGCAGTTACAGAACATTAAGCAGGGGAACATGTCAGTTACTGAGTATGAAGCACTTTTCACCCGGTTAGCAAACTTCTGTCCGCAACTTGTTCCTGACAACATAGAAAGATGCAGAAGGTTTCAAGAAGGGCTAAGGCCAGAAATTCGGCATACAGTTTTCGCTACTAGCAGAAGGAACAGGGAGAACTTTGGTGAGTTTGTTGAGGCTGCTAGACAGGTTGAAGAATCTGTGAATGCTGACAAGGTGCCTGAGTCTAAGAAGAGATCTGTAGATTTTAGTAGAGGACAGTCCAGTAGTGGATACAGAGGTGGAGATAGAGGTTTCTTTTCTAAACTCAGGCGTGGCTTTAGCTGTTTCAGTAGATAGAGATCTGAGAATGTTTCTTCTTCTAGAGATAGAGGGAGATACTACCCAGGGAGATGGGGCAGTGCCTCTAGTGGACAGTCTTCTGGGTCGTCAATGTCAGTGATAGGTCCCCAGAGACAAGAGATACCGCCATGTGACAAATGTGGAAGACCACACACTGGTCAGTGTTGGGGTCCAAGTTGTTTTGTCTGTGGACAAGTAGGACACCTAAAAAGGGAATGTCCTCAGCTTCAACAAGTAGCATCACAAGCTTTCCAGCCCCAGTACCATGATGTTCCGAGTTCTTCTGTGGCTTCTGGTTCCAGAGGTGGTGGAGTGGCCAATGGCAGAAGTGGTTAGAGAGGAAAGCGTGGCAGAGGGAGAGCTTCAGCACGTTTCTTCTCTTTGACACCTCAGGAAGGTATAATCTCTTCACAAGTCGTTACAGGAGAGATGTTTTTGTTTAATAGTATACCAGTTTCAGTTTTGATAGATCCAGGTGCTACTCACTCTTTCATACGACGTTCTTTAGTTGATGAACTTAATCTGTTAACTCAAGAGTTGATAGATGAGTTAGTGTTGAGGGTTCCACTAGGTGGACCAACGGTTCTGACTGAGTTCTGTCCCGGATGTTTGTTATCTTTTGGAGGTTACACCTTTGCTGCTAATCTCATACCCTTGTATGTCAATACTTTTCAAGTCATCTTGGGTATGGATTGTCTTGAGACATATCGAGTGCAACTCGATTGTTGGAAGAAGGAAGCTACCTTTCAACTAGGTGAATTTTCTTGTGTCTTTACGGGAGACAGGAAAGTTCTGCCTACGTGCATAATATCAGCTGCTGTAGCTGATAAGATGCTACAGAAAGGATGTGAAGCATTCCTTGCTCATGTGGTTGACACTAGAGCAGAGAAGAGCACCGCCAGTGTTTATGATGTACCTGTGGTTCGTGAGTTTTCTGATGTTTTTCCAGAAGAGTTGCCAGGCTTACCTCCTGTCAGAGACATTGATTTTGAGATTCAGGTATATCTAGGTAGTCATCCAGTAGCACTGCCGGCCTATAGAATGGCACCTGCAGAGTTGAAGGAACTCAAGGTGCAGTTGCAGGAGTTGCTGGATAAGGGTTTCATCAGACCCAGTTCTTCGCTGTGGGGTGCTCCAGTGCTGTTTGTTAAAAAGAAGGATGGTACCATGCGTCTCTGTATAGATTACAGGAAACTGAACAAGATCACTATTAAGAATAAGTATCCTTTGCCGAGAATAGACGATCTGTTTGATCAGTTGCGTGGAGCAACGGTTTTCTCTAAAATAGATTTGAGACCTGTATACCATCAGCTTAGAATAAAGGCTTCTGATATTTCCAAAACAGCTTTCAGAACCAGGTATGGGCATTATGAGTTTCTGGTCATGTCGTTTGGGCTGACAAATGCCCCAGCAACCTTTATGGATATGATGAATCGGATTTTCAAACCGTTCCTAGATCAGTTTATTGTAGTATTTATAGATGATATCCTGATCTACTCCAGAGATGATGGACAACATGAGCAACACCTGAGAATAGTGTTGCAGTTGTTGAGGCAACACCAGATGTATGCTAAGTTTAGCAAGTGCGAGTTCTGGTTGGCTGAGGTAGCATTTCTTGGACATGTTATCTCGAGAGATGGAGTTAGTGTTGATCCTAAGAAAGTTGATTCTGTGCTTCAGTGGGAACGGCCTAAGACTCCTACTGAGATTAGAAGTTTCTTGGGTTTAGCAGGCTATTACAGAAGGTTTATACAGAACTTCAGTGTGCTAGCATCACCCTTGACACGCTTGACGAGGAAGAATGCACCATTTGTTTGGTCTGATAACTGTGAGAAAAGTTTTCAGATCTTGAAGAGGAAGTTGACTTCAGCACCAGTGTTGGTTTTGCCAGAGGCAGAAAAAGGTTATACAGTGTTCTGCGACGCTTCCAGGAGAGGTTTGGGCTGTGTGCTGATGCAGGAAGGCAAGGTTGTAGCCTATGCATCTAGACAGCTTAAGAAGAACGAAGAAAACTACCCTACTCATGATCTGGAGTTAGCTGCTATAGTTCATGCTCTTAAGACATGGCGTCACTACCTGTATGGTGAGACTTGTCAGGTATTTACAGACCATAAGAGCCTGAAGTATATCTTCACTCAGAAGGATTTGAATCTGAGACAACGCAAATGGCTTGAGCTGATTAAAGATTATGAGGTGACAATCGATTATCATCCTGGTAAAGCGAATGTTGTGGCAGATGCCTTGAGTAGAAAGTCAAGTTCAACAGCTGATGCATTTTCTATGGCATGTTTTAAGAGAGACTTGCTTGTAGATATGCGGAAATTGAACTTAGACTTGGATGTGACTGGACAAAGTGGGTTGATTTCTCAGATGCAGGTCAAACCTACTTTCTATGATCAGATTAAGGAGTTGCAACAGAATGATGATGAGTTGCGGCAGGTTATGCAGGATATGTCGGAAGGTAAAAGGTCAGAATTCAGGTTCTCTGACGATGGTGTGTTGTATCTTCATGACAGGTTGTGTGTACCTGGGAACAGTGAGCTGAAAGAGCAGATTCTTGAAGAAGCGCATGCTTCTATGTATGCTATGCATCCTGGTAACACGAATATGTACATGAACCTTAAAGAGCTGTATTGGTGGTCTGGTATGAAGAGAGATGTGGCTGAGTACGTGGCTAGATGTGGAGTGTGTCAGTAGGTTAAAGCTGAGCATCAGAAACCTGCTGGTACCTTGCAGTCGCTTCCTATACCTGAATGGAAATGGGAACACATCACGATGGATTTTGTGGTAGGATTACCCAGGACGTCTAGAGGTTCAGACTCGATTTGGGTGATTGTGGATAGACTAACTAAGTCTGCTCACTTTCTTCCGGTCAAGTCAACCTTTGATGTTCCGAAGTTGGCCAAGATATATGTGGACGAGGTAATCAGATTACATGGGATTCCAGTTTCCATTATTTCTGATAGAGATCCAAAGTTTACATCTAGGTTCTGGAATCAGTTACATCGTGCGTTGGGCACAAAGCTGAGGTTCAGTACAGCGTTTCACCCGCAGACAGATGGTCAATCTGAGAGGACCATTCAGACTCTTGAAGACATGCTGAGAGCATGTGTTCTGCAGTTCAGAGGTAACTGGGAAGAACACTTAAGCCTGATGGAGTTTGCACATAATAACAGCTACCATTCTAGTCTCGGAATGGCCCCATATTAAGCTCTATATGACAGGAAGTGTAGATCGCCAGTTTGTTGGTAAGAGGTTGGTGAGAAAGAAATTCTTGGACCTGAGATAGTTGATATAACTACAGAGAAGATATATGTAATTAGGGAACAATTGAAAGCTGCTCAGGACAGGCAGAAAAGTTATGCAGAGAGACGACGTCGACCTCTTGAGTTTGAGGTTGGTGACGAGGTTTATCTGAAGGTTTCACCGTGGAAGGGAGTGTTAAGGTTTGGCAAGAGGGGTAAGTTGACCCCTAGGTACATGGGCCCATATCCTATTGTTGAGAGGATTGGACCTGTAGCTTACAGGTTGGATTTGCCGTCTGAGTTGGCAAATCTTCATGATGTGTTTCATGTGTCTATGCTGAAAAAGTGTCATCCATGTACAGAAAAGATATTAGATCCAGATCTGGCACAGCTTAGGACAGATGTGTCCTACGTGGAAGGACCAGTGCAGATAGTCGATCACCGGATTAAGAAGCTTAAGAACCGTGAGATTCTTTTGGTAAAGGTTCTGTGGAGGAACCATAATCTTGAAGAAGCTACATGGGAGCTTGAGTCTGAGATGCGTAGCAAGTTTCCTTTTCTCTTTTAGGAATTTCGGGACGAAATTCTTATAAGGGAGGGAGATTGTTACGACCCGCGTCGAGCTTAACCTGTAAGTATGCTGTTAAGCATGTGTTTTAGCTGCTTTGCTAAGCTGTAAGCTTGTTTTTGTTAATAATGTTTATAATGGATACGAGATGTGCTTAGTGTGAACCCTAGCCCTTAAAACGTGTAGGATCTTACGCTTGAAGCGTTGCCATAGAAATCGTTCGAATCCGACCTTCGAGTCAAAAGTTGCATGTTTTTGGGCTTGTAGGGACCCGTTTGTAATTTTTGAAAGTTCTCGGACTTTATGTTTTGGTCCCTAGGTTTTCCTTCTTATCTTTCTTTCCCTTTACTCGTTTCTTTCCAGAAACGAGAGAACGCAGAAGCGTTCTTCTTCCTTTGCGTGAGAGAGAGAGAGAGAGAGAGAGAGAGAGAGAGAAAGAGAGCTGAGAAGGGAAAAGCGTCTTGGAGCCCTGGAGTTGCTCCGGCCTGCAGCTGCGGCCTTCCTTCTTCCCTCCTTCCACCTTCTTTTCCATCGATTCGAGCTAGCTTGCAGTAGGAGCTGCGTTTGCAAGGTGATGGCCTGGAGATTTGGGTGCAAAGAGCAGCCCTAGCTCGTCTTTCTTTCCCCCTCCAGCTAGTTCCTGGTGGTGTGCACCTATTGCAAGTGATTTGCAATGCAAATCAAGGGTTTTGCCCGTCGATTCGAGTGAAATCGTCATCTGTAGGTCCGTTTTTATTTTCTGTCTGTGCGCGGTTCGGCTGAGTTTGTGTTTTGGTCGGCCGAGTTCCTTATTTAGGATTTCGAACAGCGTTTTGGTTGGCCGAGTTTGGTCTTGAATCGGCCGAGTTTCTTTGTAGGTAAACGAGCAGTGTCTCGATCGGCCGAGTTTCCAGTTGAATTGGCCGAGTTTCCTACTGATCGGCCGAAGTTGATCGGCCGAGTTTCAGAAACTGAGAAGTGATCGGCCGAGTTCCAGAGTGATCGACCGAGTTTCAGAGTGTGAGTGGCAGTTCATTCAGAAATCATTATTTAACTCAATTTAAATGCTTAATTACTTCTGTATCAGTTAGTATAACTTTTAAACAGTGGAGAACATACGATAGAGTATGATAGATTCATTGGAACTCGAAATACTTGATATGCTTAATGAAAATGATGAAAGTTCCTGTATTATAGTTGCAATGTATTTGCTGATTTAAAAGTAGATGTTTAGCATTGAAACTGGATAAATGATACTGAATCATGTTTAAAGATGACAAATGATATATATGTGTTTTCAAGTGATGTTCAGAATGTGCAATAAGTATGGAATGTGATATTCTTGTTTTAAATGGTTATATGTTAATCAGTTAATAGACTTAGGTGCCCTAACACCGTAGAACCCCTTTGATAGATCTGTTTCTTAGGGGTGAAACTCGTGTTGCAACATTATCTGTGCGGAGTCATGGAGACACGAGGACAGAGAGGTAGTGTCCAACAACAACGCATGCGGAGTCACGGTGGCACTGGAGAAAAATGGGGGTTATTCAACATTAATCCGTGCGGAGTCACGGTGGTAACCCCGTGAGACTCTCCGCCTGTGTGCTCAGGTTAGAGGAGGAGTCTAGAGCACTCGGAGTAGTGCATTGAGGCCGGAGAGCCTGTAGGCCGGAGAGCCTGTGGTCCTGTGGCAGAGCAGGGCTGGCGTCAGACTTAGCATTTCCCGGGTGTGTCGCTAAGTCTTGTACGGTGAGATCGTAGTTCGCTACAGATCTTTATATGCAGAGTACACTGCATATGATTAGGGCATAATAATATAAAAATGTAATCATATAGGAACACAGTAAATTTAATATGTTAAGAGATTTGCACTTCTGTATCAATTCTCTATAATTGTTTATTTGTTTAAAATATCTGATGTTGCATAGAAATGAAATTGTTATCTGTAAATCTGCTATGTCATTAGAACTGCCCTGTTTAGTACTGCTCTTATCTTTTATATAAATGTTATCAACCTGATGAGTTGTTTAGTGATAGCTAAATGAAAGGCTATTCACTGAGCGAGTAGGCTCACCCCTCTACTCAAACATTTTCAGGTCAGCATCAGCATCAGGAATCAGAAGGATCGTTTCATCCTAACGCCTAGTCTATAGAAGGTTTGTAGTTAGTCTAGTTAGAGGTCTCTTAGTCCTTTCCCCTCGGTCCTTGGGACATGGTGTGGGTGAGAGAGAGTATGTTTGTGGAATGTGTATAAAGATGTAAATTAACTGTTATGTTTAATTTATATTGAACAATGTAATTTGCTGTAGACTTTGTATATATTTCCTGTCAGTTTAATAGAAATGCTTCTGCAGTTTGTTTGGTTTTGGTTTACAGCCTAAATCAGGTTATCTTTTTAATGTCTTTAAGATGTTTTAAAAAGTGATGAATGGTTTGGCTTGTGCGTAAATCCCTTTGTCGCGCCTTAATCTCGTGGTCTGTGGTTAGTGTGAGATTGGGGTGTGACAGTTTTCTTCTCTTTTGAGACAATCCTTTTTCCAATGTGTTGAAGCTTGGTTGGGGTTCTTGGAGCTTATGATATAGAGATATTTGTTCTCTTCAAATCAAACGGGTTATATTACTTTTCCGTCATCCATTATTTGTATCTTAAATCTGATCATGTGTTGTTGTTCTATATATTAAAGACACGTTCTTTATGGTAGAAGAAGTGATAATGATCTAGGGTTTAGATTTCATAATATTCACAAGAAGATGATTCTTTTCCTAAACCCTAAATCTTTATACCCGATTTTGTGGTGATTGAAATAGTGATAAGTTTCTTTGGATCATCATCTATGGAATTGTTTATTTGATATATACTCCATTTACCATGAATAACAGAAGGTTTTGAATATGTTAACATGAAAAGAAATCTCAACTTTCTCTCTCTAAACATACTTTGTTTGGTAACCTTCTTCAATCCATAATCTAAGGTTTGATGAACATCTTGTATTAAGAGTTGTTCCTATTGAAGTTTGGTATTCCTAGTTTCATCATCTATTTTACCGTTTTGAACTTGTTTTAGTGTTGGGAATATAACTAACCTATGGTCGAGACAACCATTGAACTTTCATTTTGGTCGTTACTCTAGAGGGTGGTTGTTGTGATAACGACAACCCTAACCCTAAGGGAGAGTTGTTACACACTTGTAGGTTGCAACACAACGTTGCTTCTTGGTCTCTTGACTCTATTGTTTGACATTGTGTTTGATGGTTAAGTGTGTTGGTGGTAACACTTGTTTAGGACCTGGTAGCGGTCATGATAAGGTTTCTTATAGGACATGGTTGATGTGCTTGAGTTGGTTTTGATCGCAACCCATCATGAATGGATGGTCGAAACACTTTAGTGTAGTAGCGGTCGTAACACAGTATTTCTAGTTGCAACATGACATCACCTAGTGTCATGGTCATGACACTTTGTTTGGGTCAAGGTCGAGACCCATGTGTTGTGAGAGGCCGAGATCCATGCGTTGTGAGGGGTCGAGAGCCATGTGTAGTTTGAGGTTGAGACCCATGTGTTATGAGGGGTCGAGACCAATGTTTTGTGAGGGGTTGAGACCCATGTGTTAAGGGTGGTCAAGACACCTATAGGTGTTACAGTCGTAACACCATGATACATGATCAAGGTTGACACACACACATTGCATGCACACAGTCTCTACATAGGGCATGTTACTACACATACTACCCTATTGACCACAACACATGGCATATGATATACACATGATGATGTGATGGTGTATATCTAATAATTAGAAAGGGTGTTTAATATTAATACCCTCCAAGTATTTGGGAGGTGATGAAATTAGGGTTTAGCAGTGGAGGGATATTATGAAACCCTAACCAGATAAACATGGAACCCTAACCCTAATCTTGTGAGAGTGTGATATATGTGCTTAATCTACTCATAGGTTATTATTATATGATGGTATTTCCTCTCACCTACTTGTGTAAACCTAACTTGTAGGTGAGATGAATGTCATAGCTACAAGAATGCTATCTTGATCCCTATGTAATACATGGTGGTGATTATGAGTATTGTTGATGCATATTTATATATTGAATGTGCAGGAATTGTGTGATTTTCTCTAATGACCTAACAAATGCCTTGAGCATAGTTTAAGGAGAAATCCTCGAAACATGTGATTGACGTATTGATATCCCATAGTGATGTGAGGTTAATAATGACCTTGTGAATGACAATGATACAAGAGCTATATGATGATGAGAAAAGTTCTCACTGTGTACGTTTTATATCTTCTGGAGTTGTATCCTACCCTTAACTTTTGTAGATTTTGTTTCGGGTTTATATGTTGTAACTTGATTGATGCATTAAATGATACCCAATTGGAATATCTAATCAAGTGAAACCCTAATCATGTAGTTTCCCTGTACCATATATTCGTCTTCAGCGTAAGTATCTAGTTGGATGGTGAAATGAGTAATTCCTACGGGACACTCAGAGCACATATTATTGTATATGCGGGGTTCAAGTTGAATTACCTCCTTGTATCCTTAAATTGTTGTTATAGTAGTTGGATGCTTTGTTAAGAATGGCGATACATGAGCATGTTCTCTAATGTTTTTCCATGTACCAAGGCAGACTAGTTATTTTACAGGACCATATCTTTGACTATGAATTGTTGTCTAACAGACTATAGCTTTGTCTATAAGTTGTTATTTAGCAGTCTGACTGTTATGTCACTACATTGGAGACTCAAACTGACCAGGTAGTGATGGGGATCATCATGGAGTTTGCCTCTTCCATAGATCTTGTATGGTATTGATTTCTACTTAATAGTGGTCAGTTGGATTTGAGTGGTATGCCTCAAATCCTCAAAGATATTTAATTATAAAAAGTTAAACAACCGTGTAGTATATTTGCTTAGGGTCAAATACTAATCAAATTAGATAACCACATGCCTTGTTTCTTACACTATTTAGTTTATAACAGTTATATATGTTCTTCATATTCCTTCTAAAAGAATAAATTGTTCTACCGCTCAATTCTACATGTTTAAGCTGCTCAATAAGTGTTAATTCCCTTACTTATCTGTTAATTTATATTATCATGCTTATAATAGTTGACGACAGAGAGTTATGTCTCTCACTGGGACATTTGGTCTCACCTCATGGGTTTTCACATCTTTTTAGGTGGTCATGCATGGGGAGGTATAAGTTGTGCAGAAGGTGTTGAGCAATAAGGAGGGTAGTAGCTGTCAGTAGGTTGGAAAAGCTACTAGTGTTTCTTTAGTAGAGTCCTATGTGTCATTCCTGTAATCTCATGTCTTTGAGGATATTTTGTTGTTTTGTATATCGACACATAGATTTTAGATTTATGCCATGAGTGTATAAAAATGACATGTATGTATCTATCTAATCAGGTTGTAATATGTAATAAGTTGTCGCTTGAAAGCCTTAAAACATGATATGTATTATCTTTTGGCATATATGAAATACAAATGGCCTGAGTTTGGAGCTTGTTCATGATGTGTAACAACTCGAGCAATTATTTTACAAATGGTTTTAATTTACCCTATTTTGTGGTAATATGTTTATTATAGATAATTTCATGCTTTGTTATGAGTAATCTCTCTTTGTGTGGTAAAGGGCGTCACAATTTTGTGGTATTAGAGACATAGGTTTGCTGAGTCTATAGGGACATTGTACTAGGGTTTGTGTCTGTTCTAGTGTCCTACAATATATCTTATGGTCACTTCTTCCTATGCAGAAGAAGAGGGGGAGGAAAAAAGATGTCTGGTGAACATGAGGAACATGCTGCTGAGGGCAGTGTTGCTGCACTAGGAGGTGATGCTAGGAGACAAGAGAGGGCTGATGTTGTACCTGAGGTGCCTCAAGTTGACCCATCCAATGTATCCAATCCTGCATTTCAGTCCATGTTTGGATAGTTTATGCCTATAATGACACACATGGTGGATAGGATGCCTGTAACCCAACCTAGGGCAACTATCCCCGAGACTGAAACTCATGGTTCTGGGAAGACTTTTGAAAGACTCCGGCATGTAGGGGTGTTGGAGTATGTTGGAACATCTAATCCAGCTGATGCAGATATGTGGTTGACTGATCTGGAATAGGTCTTCATGATCCTCAACATCCCTGAAGAATATAAGGTGAAACATGATGTGTATCTGTTGAAAAGGGAGTGATGGTCATTTGTGGGCCATTGAAGAAGAGAAAAGGCCAGATGTTGTGATTAGTTGGGAGGAATTTTGATGAGAGTTTGTGAGTCACTACTTTTTGGAGACCTATTTGGATGAAAATATTTAACAGTTTAGAAAGATCCGGCAGGGATCTATGTCAATCAGTGAGTATGAAGCTAAGTTTATGGTCTTCTAAGGTTTTTTCCACATAAGACGACAATGGACAAGGAAAGGATCAGGTGCTATGAGAAGGGTTTGAGTACCGAGCTAAAGACACCGACATCATCATTAAAGAATAGAGAGAGGTTTGCTACTTTTGTGGAATCAATTAGGAGGGTGGAGAGATCAATTATAGAGAAGCGTGAGACAAAGGCTAAAAAGAGGCATGCATAATACCAAGGGAAATCTTCTAGAGGCATCAGGAAGACTAGGTCCTTAGTACCTCAGTGTCAGCAGAGGTCAGTGAATCACTCACAGTGGACATAGAGTAGAGGCAGAGGCCATAGCTTCCCACCTGTGGGAGCTCATAGTGCAACATCAGTGTTAGTGATGGGGCCGTGTAGGATGTGGTACGAGAGCAAAACCTATTTCAAGTGTGGGCAGGTTGGGCATACCAAATGGTTCTACCCTGTAAAAGATGAAGAGTTGACTCAGCATTCAAGGCAGAGTCAGCAAGGGTCACAACAATGACAATAGTACAATGGCAGAGGATGCAAACAGATGTCACATGCTGGTTCTTCAAGACATGCTGGCAGAGGAAGAGGGAGAAAATAGATGACATCTCAATTCTATGCGATGAGTAAGTCGGGAGGAGTCATTATCCCTTGGGTTGTGATAGGTTAGATGGACATATTTCATTCCTATTTGTCGTCTTCATGTTTTGTATCTATTTTGATTGACCCGAGTGTGACACAATAATTTATCACTAGAGAAGTGATAGCTAGTTGTTCCTTGCCTATTAGTCGTAGACGTGAGAGTCTTCATCTAGAAACTCCTCTAGTTGGTTTCATTGAGCTGTGGGAAGTGTGCTTGTCATGCGTTCTTTCTTTTCCAGGATGTAGCATTCAAGTGGATCTCTTTCCACTTGACATGCACATATTTGACATAATCCTTGGGATGGATGCTTTGGAAAAGTATCATGTAGTATTGGACTGTAGTGCCAAGGTGGAGACATTTGTTGATTGCGATGCTTCATGGGTCTTCCAAGGTGATAGAAAGATTCTTCTAACATGTATGGTTTCAGCTATGATAGTAGCAAAGTGGATGAGATAGGGATGTGATGTGTTTTTGGCACATGTGGTGGATACCAAGGAAAAGAGTCCTAGTATTCAATAAGTTCCCATTGTATGAGAGTTTGAGGATGTGTTTCCTGATGAATTCCCAGGTGTGCCCCCTCCTAGAGAGATTGATTTTGAGATCAATCTAGTTCCAGGTACCCAAAATATAGCACAAATAGTGTATACAATGGCACCAACTGAGATGAAAAAGCAATTATAGGAATTTCTTGGGTTCCATAGACTGAGCATGTCTCCTTGGGGTGCTCTTGTTCTGTTTGTAAAGAAGAAGGATGGATCGATGAGGTTATGTATTTGTTACCGACAGTTGAATAAGATGACAATTAATAACAAGTATTCATTGTCACGTATAGATGATTTTTTTGATCACTTACGGGATGCCACCGTCTTTGTAACATCCCAGGATTTGAGGTCTCAGATAAAACACTCTTAAAAGGAATGATTGGACTACCCATATCACCAAGGTGCACCTCCTTTTTCGGGAGCCCATCACTAAAGAACTCCATAGTTAAGCATGCTCAGCTTGGAGTAGTACTAGGATGGGTGACCAGTCGGGAAGTTGACCCTGGTTTGTGCGTGAGTGAGGAAAAAGTATGTAGTTAAGGCTAGTGGTGGTCTGTGGGGCCAGCTGTCATTCCTGAAACTCTACTAGAGCCTAGGGCAGTGAGCCCGGGCGTTACAAATGGTATCAAAGCCAATTCCCCTCTAGTAGGTGGGGCCCACATGGGCATGGCATGCCAATCTTGAGCCGTGCGGTTCAGGCATGTAGGAAAGGGATGTCCATGGTTGACGTAGCCACCCTTGCGCTGGTATTCCGTGATTGGGAGCTGGGTGTCCATGGGCCATTATGGGTCTGCACTGAAATGGGGAAGATATTATGGGGCCTTATAGTTGAGCCTTGACGAGGACGTCAAGAGTCTAAGTGGGGGAGATTGTAACATCCCAGGATTTGAGGCCTCAGATAAAACACTCTTAAAAGGAATGATTGGACTACCCATATCACCAAGGTGCACCTCCTTTTTCGGGAGCCCATCACTAAAGAACTCCATAGTTAAGCGTGCTCATCTTGGAGTAGTACTAGGATGGGTGACCAGTCGGGAAGTTGACCCTGGCTTGCGCGTGAGTGAGGAAAAAGCATGCAGTTAAGGCTAGTGGTGGTCTGTGGGGCCAGTCGTCATTCCTGAAACTCTATTAGAGCCTAGGGCAGTGGGCCCAGGCATTACAATCTTCTCCAAAATAGACTTGAGGTCAGGGTATCACCAGTTGCAAATTAAAGGAGATGACATACCAAAGTTAGTTTTTAGGATGAGGTATGATCATTATGAGTTTGTGGTTATGCCGTTTGGTCTAACTAATGCACCATCATCATTCATGGATGTGATGAATAGGGTGTTCAGACCCTACCTAGATTAGTTTGTAGCTGTAGTTATAGATGATATCCTAATCTACTCTAGAGATAGTCAGCACATACGAGCAAAACCTATGTCAAGATTTGTCTTTGCTGAGACAACACCAGTTATGCCCAAAGTTTAGTAAATGAGAGTTCTGGATAAAGGAAGTGGCTTTCCTTGGGTACGTGACATTCACCAGAGGAGTTTGTATAAACCGAAAGAAGGTGGAGTCACTGCTAGAGTGGGACCAAATAAAGACACCAATGGAGGTTTGCAACATTTTAGGTTTGGCAGGATATTACAAGAGATTCATGAAGAACTTCAGTGCGGAGGCGTTACCCCTAACAAAGTTAACAAGAAAGGATGTGTCATTTGTATGGGACAACATATGTCAATGTTCCTTTCTATTTCTAAAGAGGAAGTTTACTAGTGCACCAATATTAGTGCTTCCAGAGAAAGGAAAGGGTTGTATTGTCTTCTATGATGCTTCCAAGAATGGTATGGGTTGTGCGCTGATGCATGATAAAAATGTGATTTCTTTCGCTTCATGATAGCTTAAGAAACACGAGGAGAACTATCTGATGCACAATCTAGATTTGGCAGTCGTAGTCCACACTTTGAAGATCTGGAGACACTACTTGTATGGCAATAAGTTTCAAATCTTCACCGACCACAAGAACCTACAATATATGTTTTCAAAGGAGTTGAACATGTGACAATGGCGCTAGATGGAGTTAATCAAGGATCATGATTTTACCATATATTATCATCCAGCGAAGCCTAACGTTGTGGCAGATGCCTTAAGTAAGAAGTCTTCTTCGACATCATCTGCTGAGCGGGAACAATTGAGTACATTGGCGTGCCATAAAAGATATATGTTGGTCTCTTTGCAATAGATGAATCTACAGTTAGAAGTGTCTTTGCTAGCAAGTATGTTGGCATAGTTACAAGTGAAACTGAAATTGAATCACCAGACCAGAGATGCACATCAGAATGATATTACAACACATCAGATCTGAGCAGAGTTGGACAGTCAAAAGCTTGATGGCTTCCATGAGTCCGAGGATGGGACAAAATGTTATCATGGAAGAGCTGTTGTGCCAGATGTAGATAACATAAGGACATTAGTTCTAGAAGAGGCTCACTCTTCTATGCATGTTATGCATCTAGGTAGTACCAAGATGTAATAAAATCTGATAGACCTATAATTGTGGCTAGGATTAAAGCGTGATGTAGCTGAGTTCGTGGCTAAGTGTGTAGTGTGTCAGTAGGTCAAAGACGAGCATCAGAAGCATGTAGGGACTTTGCAACCATTGTCTATACCATAGTGTAAGTGGGATCATATTACAATGACTTTGTGGTTGGAATTCCTAGCACAACCAAGGGTCATGATTCCATCTGGGTAATAGTGGATAGGTTGACTAAGTCAGTGCACTTTCTTCCTGTAAAGATGATGTTTACATATGAGAAACTTGCACAGGTGTATGTTAATGAGATAGAACATTTACATGGTATCCCAACTACCATCATGTCAGACAGAGGTCTACGGTTCACTATTCACTTTTGGGAACACTGGCACATAGCTATGGGAACTCAATTGAGGTTCAGTACTACATTCCATCCACAGATCGATGGACAATATGAGAGGATGATACATACCTTGAAGGATTTATTGAGAGCATGTGTATTGCAGTTTTTGGGAAGTTGGGATATACACCTTAAATTGATAAAGTTGATTATAACAATAGCTATAAGATGATCATCAACATATATGGCACTGTATGAGGCATTGTATTAGAGACGTCGCAGATCTCCTTTGTGTAGGTATAATATGGGAGTGTAAGGAGGCGGGTCACCCCCTTACTAAAATTTTGAAGAATTAACATCCATTCCAAACACACTCAAAGGTATGTTGGAATAGGTATAAATTTTTCAAATTTATTATAATGGTATGCAAAAGACCAAAGTGTAGCAGCGGAATAAAAATAACTGACTATATTCAACTTTCATAAAAGATTACACAAGTACATCAAAATCTCCCATTAGGGTTTACAACAAGATACAACAAAAAGGATCTAGATGGAGGGAAGTCTAAAATACTTCAAATCTTGTCTCCAGAGCAACATCTCAAAGTTCTAGGTCCATGCCCAAAGCTATGTTCTCCTAATTCAACTCAACAGCTTGTCCTAACCTGGGTGGTTGGGAGAGCACCCAGCAAAAGGGAAAGGAAACAAGATATGTGTCAAAATATTGAACAAGTACAAAATGTAACGATAACATTGAGGCATAAATATATGGACTCATCACATGATAAGAGGGCCAAGAGGATGAGGCATATACAAAATAGATTCTTGCCAAAAACCAACAAATAATAAAGAATTGCATGAATGATCAATATTGGACTACATTAACTAAGTAGGGTTGAGGCACCTACCAGACCTCAACCTATAGGTGAGGGGAGAATTAATACATTCCCATACACCTACACATATTTTTATAAGGGGGAGAATAAAACATTCCCCAGGGTGAATTAACACATGCCCTACTATGTGTGATTGTACATAAGTAACACTAATATAGCTAAATAGTCAAATAAACCATCATGCATACGAAGTAATAAATTGGCAAGATAAATAGTCATATAATTGTAGTATGGTAGTGGGGTTCCAAGACCCATGAAATAAAACATCAATACTAATTTGGAGGCAAGTACATCAAAGATTCATGAGTAGAGGAAACCGAGTTCAATAAATCCTCATTAGGGAAAGTAAGGTTGATTCACAAGTATCCCAACTAAAGGGTTAGATATGCACATACCTCTCATACAATTTCAACTACCAACTTTCATCACTTTATTGAGTCCAAGTCCAACTTCTCCTATTCCAATGTATAACCATGTATTAGGGTATGTTATATGCATTAATGTACAGAAAA
The DNA here is from genome assembly GCA_963693085.1 of Alisma plantago-aquatica. NCBI lineage: Eukaryota > Viridiplantae > Streptophyta > Magnoliopsida > Alismatales > Alismataceae > Alisma > Alisma plantago-aquatica. The sequence goes on along the minus strand of OY856412.1, from coordinate 144,290,027 downwards.
CCCCTATTTTCAACTTTTTGCAAAAAGCTTTGATTTAGACTCTAAAAACATCACCATTGATCTAGTTAGGTTCTTCTGTTTAAGAAAACATATAATTTTTCATATTTTGGAGTTATGAAGGTTAAAGTGTATTTTTGGTGATTTTTTTCTATACAATTCATTTTCTAAAAACTCTTTTCAACAAAACTCCAAACAAAAACTTAGAACTATTTTTTTAGAAAGATCACATTTTTTAGAGTTCGAAACATATTTCCTTTTTATTTTTGGACAAGGGAATAAATAGTTATGAATTTCTCAAATCTAACCAATAGGAAATTGCCACATCATCAAACCGATCGAGATAAGAGAAGAGAGAGAGAGAACACCATTTGACCCAAGATCAGGGTTTGAAGTTTCAAAGGTAACCAAACCATATCTTCTAGAGAAGGTAAAATAGCAAGAAACCAAAACCCTAGAAGAACATGGTAAATAGAGATGGAGATCATCAATTTTAAAGATAGAAGCATGAGTTTTAAGCATGTAGCAAGTAGTATATGAGAAGAGGATTACAAAACTCACCTATTTGGAAGTTGGACGTGTCTAATAAGTAAGGTTCCCAATCTTAGAGAGGCTAGTTTGTCCAACAAAGCTCCTATCTCAAGCTAGAAGCACCTTCTCCACTTTAGAGGTGAAAAAACCTAACAAAAGAACATGGAGATGGGGTGTTTAAGGGATCTAGGTGGGGCTTCACCATGGAAGACCAGGTTTCCGACCTGCAGGAAGGTGGAAGGAAGACTAACTGCATGAAAATAGGGAAGGAAAGAAGGATACTTACTGGTTTTGGTAGAAATCACCAAGGAGGAGCTTAATAAATCCTAAATAGAACATTTTGGAACCCTAGGAGCCTTATTCACCAAGGTAGGCACACTCTTTTACCTTGGGATAGAAACTTTGTGGCCACACATAGAAGGAACGATGCTCTATGCTATATGAAAGAAAGGAGAGCAAGAGGTTTTAAATTGGGAGTTGGGAAGGGGTAGATATGGCTATATAAAGAAAGAGGTCAATGAGGTGTCTATGAGACTTTCCATGTGTCATGTATAAGGGTGTCCATGGACATGCAAGCCTTAATGGATAAGGAATAAGTTAAGAATGAGGTTTCAAGTTACTTTCCATGTGTCCAATGCTAAGGGTGCCCATGGACATGCAAGCCTTTATGGATACGGAAGATGTCAAGCATGAGGTGTCCATAGAGCTTTCCATGTGTCCTTAGCATAGGGATTTCATGGCCATGCAAGAGGACAACTCATATAGGCTTCTTGAATATAAAATTTCGGTTTATGGACACTTATAGGCTATACCAACCGACCTACAATCAAAGAAATAACCCCATTGGTTGATAGCTTCTAAAGATAAGCTCATTTATAAAGAGGAAATCCTTAAAATGGCCTTAGAAATAAACACCTTCAAACCAAGGTGCAACTAGGTTCCCCATGGTTCAAAAACTCAGGAATGGTAAGGGAATATCTAAATATTATAATGCATGTGATAATTTACAAAGAAAACCTCCGAATTGGGTAAATTTCATAAAAGTCCATAATGTGCATATAATTGAATAACTTGCACAAACGACATCCAAATTGGACCAAACTTGAAACTTAATCTTGTATCATGATTTAAAAACACCTCACAAGGTTATATTAATGTTTAGAGTCTTAATTATGGTATTTAAGATTGTTTAATACATTAAGTATGGTTTGGGTCCTTACACTTCTAACATGGATTTATTTACCATTGTTCCACTTAAGTGGTGATTTTACATTTTAGATCCTTAAATAAGAGTTCACTGAGGTATTTGTGCATAAACCCTTCCATTGGTATAATTATTGAACAAATGTTTGCCAAACCACTATAAATTCCATAATTTAAGCATCAAGGCCAAAAAGGATAGAAATGATAGGAAAATATTGGGAAAGGGCCAAAAAGAGAATATGTCGAAGTTTTAGTATGTTACAAAACTCCACCCCTTAAAGAGTATTTCATCCTCGAAATCTAAAGCAAAGTGAGAAGGGTGAGTATGCAGCATCTCACCACTAAACTCCTATGTTGAATCCATTAAACTTCCACCAAACCTTTTACTAACTTAAACTCCTTGTTTTTACAACTACTTAACTTGGGAGTTCAGAATTTTCTCAAGCAACTCCACATAGGTCAGGTTCTCATGGATCACCTAAAGGTTCCACTTTTATGATTTCTTTTTAAAATTTTTGGCTTATTAGAATTATATTCATTAGGATATCACATTATCATTATTATTCTTTTAATTGTGTCATGTCATGTTTACTTTGTTTCCAAAAGAGTTATATTTCATTATTATGCAAAAACCCAATATATTTCTTATTTATCTCATTAGGAATTTTAGCACAACTAGAGTTATACTAAATTATCTTAATATGCATTATTATATCTGACTATTATCTTTAATAATTTGGATTTAGACACCATTATCACTTGTATCAATTATTTTGTATGAAATAGAATACTTTATCCAATTTGTTACAATTAGTCCAAATAATGTCACATTAATCACTTATATGTATATTATACATTTTTACTTTACTGTTCTTGCTCACATTAATGTCATCATTAATCATTTTATCATATTTATTCACTTCTTATTATTGATTATGAACATTTGTGTGAATCAATTACTTCTTATCCATATTGAAGTCATTATATATATATTTTAATGATCAAGGTGGGACATATTACATATTAATGATTTGATTCACATACTAAGTCATTAGGTGATTAATTAGGTGTGTATTAGAGAACAAGGTGATATGCATTTCATATTGATGACCTGATTAATCTATAATTTATGTGTATTAAAGTATGTTATCTGATTATGACACCTAGTGACACTAATGTATCATGAATGTCATTAAGGACGTATAGGTTAAGGTTAGATGATTACAACTTAGGGTTTAGGTTAACATGATCATTATTCTTCACCTATACATTGTTAGGATGCATTAAGTCCAAGGTTATATTACAATTATCTTGCCCATGATATCATTAGGGTTTATTGGTTTATGATATGGGCAACATCATGCTTATCCACTATTAGTATTAAAATGTAAGTTACTCTTATTATGTGCATTAGATTTTCATTAGGGTTCAAACATATGAACTATTCATTAGATGATCATTATATGTTCTTTTGGATACCAAGAAACACGTGGTTACAACTATAACTTATTTGGTCAAAACTAAGGATTCAAGAACACTAACTTCCTAATTAGGGAGTTAGGGTTTCTAAAGTCAGAGTAGCTAGATTTTAGTATGTTACATGACTCCATCCCCTTGGAAAGGATTTCATCCTCAAAATCTAACTACCCAAACATCATCAAACCAACTACTCTCCACCCCTTAAAAGGTTTGACCTACCACGCAAAACTAATCTTGAGGTAAAAGGGTGAGTCTAACTAGACCATATACAAGATCCATCATGCTTCACTACAGACTCTGATTGCTTACTAAATGCCAAAATTCAAAGTCTAGGTTCTAGGGATAACTATCCAAACATGTGGTTCTATGGGGCATAAGGGAACTATATTGGGTATCCATCCTCAAATAATTCATTACACCTATGAGACTAGTTCAAAATATTAGGGTCCCTAAAGATAAATCATATAGATGTCTAAGGCTACTATTGTCCAAAAGCATGCTATTTCTAACAATTCATATCAGCTTAGGCCAGGTCGATATCATTTGGATTCGGGAGTCCTTGAAAACCAATCTAGTGGTGTGGAGGAAAATATTGCCTACCCCCAAATCCTGATCCTTTCTAGACAACTTTGTTTTCAACTTCATGTCCTAGTAGCTGCCTAAAGGCCAAGCTAAACAACCTCAAGTTACTATGGTTACTTATACATCTTTTATAGTAAGTATTTTAGGGATCTATTCATCATTATTCTAATGTGAAACTATAGGATCCTAAATCAACCCTTCATCATCTATTGATCAAATCTAGGGCAAACATGTCACTTAAAGGTAAGGCAAGTATTATAACTAGGGAGACAATATTGAAATAGTCAGATTCAGACTACCATGTGCTCTGATACCATGCTGTAAGGAGGCGGGATCACCGCTTACTAAATTTTTGAAGAATTAACATCCATTCCAAACACACTCAAAGGTATGTTGGAATAGGTATAAATTTTCCAAATTTATTATAATGGTATGCAAAAGACCAAAGTTTAGCGTGACATAAAAACAACTGACTATATTCAACTTTCATAAAAGATTACACAAGTACATCAAAATCTCCCAATAGGGTTTACAAAAATATACAAAAAAAAGGATCTAGATAGAGGGAAGTCTAAACTAATTCAAATCTTGTCTCCAGAGCAACATCTCCAAGTGCTAGGTCCATGCCCAAAGTTATGTTCTCCTGATTCAACTCAATAGTGTCCTAACCTTGGTGGTTGGGAGAGCTCCCAGCAAAAGGGAAAGGAAACAAGGTATGTGTCAAAATATTGAACAAGTACAAAAGATAATGATAACATTGAAGCATAAATATATGGATTAATCACATGATGAGAAAGCTAAGAAGATGAGGCATATAAAAAATAGATTCTTGCAAAAAACCAACAAATAATAATGAATTGCATGAATGATCGATATTGGACTACATTAACTAAGTAGGGTTGAGGCACCTACCGGACCTCAACATAGAGGTGAGGGGAGAATTAATACATTCCCAGTCATCTATACATATTTTTATAAGGGGGAGAATAAGATGTTCCCTAGGGCAAATTAACACATGCCCTACTATGGGTGGTTGTACATAAGTACCACTACTATAGCAAAATAGTCAAATAAACCATCATGCATAAGGAGTAAATAGGCAAGATAAATAGTCATATAATTGCAATATGGTAGTGGGGTTCCAAGACCCATGAAATAAAGCATCAATACTAATTTTGAGGCAAGTACATCAAAAGATTCATGAGTATAGGAAACCATGTTTAATAAAGCCTCATTAGGGAAAGTAATGTTGGTTCACAAGTATCCCAACTAAAGGGTTAGATATGCACATACCTCTCATATGATTTCAATTACCAACTTTCATCACTTTATTGAGTCCAAGACCAACTTCTCCTATTCCGATGTATAACCATATATTAGGGTATGTTATATGCATTAATGTAAAGAAAACCCCTATTTTTGACTTTTTGCACAAAACTTAAATTTAGACTCTAAAAACATCACCATTGATCTAGTTAGATTCTTCTGATTAAGAAAACATATAATTTTGCATATTTTGGAGTTATGAAGTTTAAAGTGTATTTTTGATGATTTTTAGGTATTTAATTCATTTTCTAAAAACTCTTTTCGAAAAAATTCCAAAAAAACCTTAGAACTATTTTTTTAGAAAGATCACATTTTTCGGAGTTCAAAAAACATATTTTATTTTTATTTTTGGACAAGGGAAAAAATATTTATGAATTTCTCAAAACAGACCAATAGAAAATTGCCACATCATAAAACTGATCGAAATAAGTGGAGAGAGAGAGAGAGAGAGAGAGAGAGAAACATTTGACCCAAGATAAGGGTTTGGAGTTTCAAAGGTAACCAATCCATATCTTCTAGAGAAGGTAAAACTGCAAGAAACCAAAACCCTAGAAGAACATGGTAAATAGAGATGGAGATCATTGATTTTAAACATAGAAGCATGAGTTTTAAGCATGTAGCAAGCAATATATGAGAAGGGTATTACAAAACTTGCCTCTAGGTAAGGTGGACAAGTCCAATAAGTAAGGTTCCCAAGCTTAGAGAGGCTGGTTTCTCCAACAAAGCTCCTATCTCGAGCAAGAAGCACCTTCTCCACTTTAGAGGTGAAAAACCCTAACAAAAGAACATGGATATGGGGTGTTTAAGGGATCTAGGGGGGGGTTTCACCATGGAAGACTAGGGTTACGACCTGGAGGAAGGTGTAAGGAATACTAATAGCATGAAAATAGGGAAGGAAAGGAGGATACTTACTAGGTTTGGTTGAAATCACCAAGGAGGAGCTTAAGAAATCCTAAATAGAGAAATTTGGAACCCTAGGAGCCTTCTTCACCAAGGTCGGAAACCTCTTTTACCTTGGGATAGAAACTTCGTGGCTACACATATAAGGAACAATTCCATAGTCAAGAGGAAAGAAAGGAGAGAACGAGTTTTTGAATTGGGAGTTGGGAAGGGGTAGATATGGCTATATAAAGAAAGAGGTCACGTATGAGGTGTCTATGAAACTTTCCATGTGTCATGTATAAGGCTGTCCATTGACATGCAAGACTTTATGGATAAGGAAGAAGTTAATAAAGAGGTTTCAAGTTAATTTCCATGTGTCCAATGCTAATGGTGCCCATGGTCATGCAAGCCTTTATGGATAAGGAAGAAGTCAAGCATGAGGTGTCCATAGAGCTTTCCATGTGTCCTTGGCCTAGGGATTTCATGGCCATGCAAGAGGACAAGTCATATAGGATTTTTGAATATCAAATGTCAGTTTATGGACACTTATAGGCCATCCCAACCAACCTCCAATCAAAAAAATAACCCCATTGGTTGATATCTTCTAAAGATAAGCTCATTTATAAAGAGGAAATCCGTAAAATGCCCTTGGAAAGAAACACCTTCAAACCAAGGTGCAACTAGGTTCCCCATGGTTCAAAAACTCTATAATGGCAAGGGAATATCTAAAGATTATAATGAATGTTACAATTTACAAATAAAACCTCCTAATTGGGTAAATTGCATAAAAGTCTAAAGTGTGCATATAATTGCATAACTTATACAAACAACATCCAAATTGGACCAAACTTGAAACTTAATCTTGTCTCATGATTTCAAAACACCTCACCAGGTTATATTAAGGTTTAGAGTACTTAATTATGGTAGTTAATCTTGTTCAATACATTAAGGTTTGGGGCCTTACACTTCTAACATGGATTTATTTACCATTGTTCCATTTAAGCAGTGATTTTACATTTTAGATCCTTAAATAAGATTTCACCGTGGTATTTGTGCATAAACCCTTCCATTGGTATAATTATTGAATGAATGTTCACCAAAACACTATAAATTTCACAATTTAAGCATCAAGGTCAAAAACGATAGAAATGATAGGAAAATATTGGGAAAGGGACAAAAAGAGAATATGTCAAAGTTTCAGTATGTTATGGAGAATATCAACTTCTAAGACCTGAGCTAGTACAACATATGATAGAATAGATCAAAGTGATTTAGCAGCAACTGAAGGCATCTTAGGATAGGTAGAAGTGTTATGTAGATTACTGTTGTAGATCTTTACATTTCCAAGTGGGAGACATGGTGTATCTTAAAGTCTCTCCTTGTAAATGTGTTTTGAGGTTTGGAAAGAAGGGAAAGTTAGCTCCCTAGTATATGGGGCCTTACCTTGTGGTTGCACATGTTGGGAAGGTGGCCTATAATCCAAAGTTGCCACCTTATTTGCATAAGTTACATCATTCTCTATGCTAAGAAAGTGTCACCCTGATACAGAGTTGACTCTTTAGCCTATTGAAGTGGAGCTAGATAATGACATGTCTTGTATGGAGGGTCCTATTTTGATCTTGGATAGATGGATAAAGAAGTTAAATAATAAGGACGTTGTGTTAGTTAAGGTTTTGTGGCAACATCTTTACGTTGAAGAATCCACATGTGAGCTTGAAGATGAGATGCAGAAGAAGTATCTGTCTCTTTTTGCGTAGGATGTTGGGGGGAAAATCCATGTTAGGGTTTTATGGTTGTAAGACCCCTAACCTAGATTTATGCTTAATTGTTATTACTTGTATAATGGGGTGATTAAAATGTAATCTAAACTCTTGGGATGCCCTAATAACATGTGACATCTTGCATTTTCATTTTGGCCCAATTTGATTGATGCTTGAGCTATCTTTGTAATATACATGCTTGTTTTGGACCAAATTGCAATTTACCCATAAGCGAGGAATATCTTGAAAATTGCCACATTTTGAGAATGCTTCTTGCGTTGTATCATCATGATAAAGAAGATTATGATATGGGGCACCTTGTTTGAAACATGTTTGGTGATGTGACATCTCATGGTGATTCTAGGGTTTCTAGGGTTTGCCTTGTTGATATGGTGACCTTGCTAGGGTTAGAGTGTTGCAACCACTACACCACTTTTAAGTGAGTGTAGCGACCAAAACACATATCCTATGTTATGTTGTTTCGGCCATGATGACATAAAGGTGGGTTGGTCGAAACACTTTGCCCTTTAGTGAAGTGTCTCGACCATGTGCATATTGTGAACTAGCATTTCAGCGATACAAGTATATGGAATGTGTCTTGATCGAAACACGTGGTAGCTGACCTTGATGGTTGCAACACATTTCTAGATAAACATTAACCTTTTAAAATTTTCATGTGAGTGGAGGAAAAGCTATTTTATTTGAAGGACATGTGTCCGTTGATAACCTCTTATGTTGACACCTCATAAGTCTCTGCTTCCCTCCTCCTTTGGGTATATAAACCCTTCTCCACACTTGCAAGCAATCTTTTTTGGTCCCACTCTCTTTTTTCTCTCTTGAGACCGACCTTGGAGCTTCAGGAGAAAATGAGGTCAGATCTTGAAGCTTGGGTAGCCGATAAACCAAGCTTGAGGAAGGATTTTTGCTAAATCAACTATTTTTGTGGTGATTCTTCTCTTGGTAAGTGATCTTTTACTCTTGATCACTCTTCCCCTTATTGAAACCTCCTTCTTCTTTTTCTGCCTTGGCCATAGACTATGGATCATCCATGGTGGTTGTTTGAGAGAAACTCATCATCACAAGGGCCTTATACTATGCTCAACATGGTGGCATCTGAGTGAGAAGGAGGCTTCATCTCTTTCTCCTTTCTTCCTTCATTTAGCCGAGGGATGTTTTCCCTCTTTATTGAGCTCTATTGTAACCAAGGTTTTCTTCTCTTTTGAGGTGATCCTTTGGCCAAAGTGTTGAAGCTTGGTTGGAGTTCTTGGAGCTTGTCATCTTGAGAGATTGGTTCTCTTCAAATCAGGTGGGTTATATATCTTTTCCCTCATCTATTATTCATATATTAAAACTAATCATATGTTTTTGTTTGATAGCTTAAAATGTGTTCTTTATGGTATAAGAAGTGATAATGATCCAGGGTTTAGATTTCATAATATTCTCAATAAGATGATTCTTTTCCTAAACCGTAAATCTTTATACCTAATTTTATGGTGATTGAAATATTGATGAGTTTCTTTGGATCATCATATATGGAATTGTATTATTTGATGTGTGGTCAATTTACCATTAATAATAGGAGGTTTTGAATATGTTAACATGCATAGTAATATCATATTTCTTCCTCTAAACATAGCTCGTTTGGTAGCCTTCTTTGATCCATAATCTAGGGTTTGATGAACTTCTTGTATTAAGAGTTCTTCCTGTTGATGTTTGGTAATCCTGGTTTGATCATCTGTGTTGACCATGTTAAACTTGTTTTATTGTTGGGCATATAGATAACCTATGGTCGAGACAACCCTTGAACTTCCATTTTGGTTGACACCCTAGAGGGTGGTTGTTGTGACCAACCCTAACCCTAAGCAAGGGTCATTACACACTTGCAGGTTGCAATGTAGCATTGTTGGTTGGTCTCTTGACTTTGTTGTTTGACGTTGTGTTTGATGGTTAAGTGTGTTGGTCGTAACACTTCTTTAGGACCTAGTAGTGGTCATGGCAAGGTTCCTTAGAGGACATGGTTGATGTGCTTGAGTTGGATTCGATCACAACCCATCATGAATGAATGGTCGACACACTTTAGGGTAGTAACAGTGGAAACATAGATTCACCTAGTGTCATAGTCACAAAACTTTGTTGAGGGTCAAGGTCAAGACCCATGTTTTGTGAGAGGTCGAGACCCATGTGTTGTGAGAGGTCGAGACCCATGTGTTTTTAGGGGTCAAGACCCATGTGTTGTGACAGGTTGAGACCCATGTGTTGTGAGAGGTCGAGACCCATGTGTTGTGAGGGGTTGAGACCCACGTGTTATGGGTGGTCGAGACACCTATAGGTGTTACGGTCATAACACCATGTTACATGATCAAGGTCGACACACACACATTACATGCACATGATCACTACATAGGGCAATTTACTACACATACTACCCTATTCACCACAACACATGGCATATGGTCTATGTATGATTATGTGATGGTGTATATCTAATCATTAAAAAGGGTGTTTAATACTAATACCCTCCAAGTATGTGGGAGGTGATGAAATTTGGGTTTAGCAGTGGAGGGATATTATGAAACCCTAACTGACTACACATGGAACCCTAACCCTAATCTTGTGAGATTGTGATGTATATGCTTAATCTACTTATAGGTTATTATTATATGATGGTATTTTCTCTCTCCTACTTGTGTAAACCTTACTTGCAGGTGATATGAATGTCATGTCTATGAGAATGCTATGTTGATACTTATGTAATACAAGGTGGTGATTATGAATAATATTGAGGCATATTGATATATTGAATGTGTAGGAATTGTGTGATTTGGTCTAATGACCTGACAAGTGCCTTGAACACAGTTTGAGGAGAAATCATCTAATGATGTGATTGAGGGATTTGATATCCCATAGTGATGTGATTTTAATAATGACCTTGTGCATGACAGTGATACAATAGCTATATGATGATGAGACAAGTTCTCACTGTGTACATTTTATATCTTCTGAAGTTGTATCCTACCCTTAATTTTTGTAGAGTTTGTTTAGGGTTTATACATTGTAACTTGATTGATGCATTAAAAGATACCCAATTGGAATATCTAAACAAGTGAAACCCTAATCATGTAGTAGCCATGTACCATAGATCCATCTTCAGTGTAAGTATCTAGCTGGTGGTGAAATGAGTAACTCCTACGGGAAACTCGAAGCGCATATTATTGAACATGTGGGGTGCAAGTTGAATTACCTCCTTGTATCCTTAAATTGTTTTTATAGTGGTTTGATGCTTTGTTAAGAATGTTCATACGTGATCATGTTCTCTAGTGTTGTGCCATGTACCAAGGTAGACTAGTTGTTTTACAGGACCATAGCTTTGACTATGAGTTGATGTCTACATGACTATAGCTTTGTCAATAAGTTGTTGTTTAGCATTTCTAATGTTATGTCACTGCATTGTAGACTCAAACTGACCAGGTAGTGCCGGTGATGATCATGGAGTCCGACTCTTCCATAGATATTGTATGGTATTGATTTTGACTTAATAGTGGATAGTTGGATTTGAGTTGTATGCCTCAATTCTTCAAGACATATAAATTAAAAAAATTAAATAGTTGTGTAGTATATTTGCTTAGGGTGAAACACAAATCACATTGGATGACCCCATTCCTTGTTTCTTATACTTTTTAGTTTATAATAGTTGTATATGTTCTTCATATTCCTTCTAAACGAATAAATTGTTCTACTGCTCAATTTTACATGTTTAAGCTAGTCAATAAGTGTTAATTTCCTTACTTATATGTTATGTTATATTACTGTGCTTATAGTAGTAAAAAACGGTGAGTTATATCTCTTGCTGAGATGTTTAGTCTCACCCGGTGGGTTTCCACATCTTTTTAGGTGTTTGTGTACGAGGCGGTAGAGGTCGTGCGACAGGTGTTGATTAGCAAGGAGGGCAATAGCTATCAGTAGGTTGGACAAGCTGCTAGTGTTTCCTTAGTAGAGTCCTATGTGTCATCTATGTACTCTCATGTCTTTGAGGAGATTTTGTTATTTTGTATATAGACACGTAGATTTTGTATTTATGCCATGAGTTTAAAGAAATGGCATGTATGTATCTAATCAGGTTGTAACATGTAACAAGTTGTAGCTTGAAAGCCTTGAAACATGATATATATCATCTTTTAGCATAAATGAAATACATATGGCTTGAGTTTGGGGCTTTGTCATGATGTGTAACAACTTGAGAAATTGCTTTACAAATGGTATTATTTTACCCTATTTTGTGGTAATATGTTTGTAATAGATAAGTTCACGCTTTGTTTTGAGTAATCTCGCTTTGTGTGGCAAAGGGCGTCACAGTGGTTGTTGTAGTTCTTAGACCTAAATCACTACACTCATCACGTGTCATTAGGTATGCTTTGACATCATCAAATGCAATCCTAAAACATGTGTTTTTGTAAAGGTGATGATTGGGTGACTTTGACACATGGCGATAAACTGTGAGTGATGGAAATGGGATTTGTCCCTCCTACAAGAGTTTGATGTTCTAGGCCTCCTGATTAGCAAGATTGAGAAATGCATGTCCATGCACATGCCAATATGTGATATTGATCTTACATATATATCAGACAGTCTAATATGGTTCAAGAAACAAGATTGAATGATGAATAGGATGAATGCTCCATGCCTCGAGTTCAATCTGGACATCAGTGATAAAGGAAGTATACAAAAACTGCAACACCATATACACATTGTAGGTTGAAGTTGTTCTCCAAATTTCCATTTACTTGGGTAGCATTGATGTGGGAGTAGGCACTGCTCATTGCTTGTGATGTTATAAGTTATTATGGACATTCACTGCCAACATAATATGAGACCTATACGGTCACACACATATGTCTCGGCCTAGAGGAGGAGTATGCTCTTGAATGATAATTGAATTAATTACTAAAATGTTTAGGTAATTGATTCATGCAACAAGAAGCCTGGCAGCACTGCTAGAAACCCATCTCATGGCATGATACGACTGTCTTGAGTGCCAAATGGTCATCTCAAGGGTTGAGATGGGCATTTGGAATGTTAGACAGATTCGAGTTGAAATTGTCCAAGGTGCAAACTGACTGAACCGACCAGACCGAGTCAGGTCATCAAATGACTGTCTGGATGCTTGAGATGTCCGTCTCTCATGGGAGAGATTAGTCAATTCAGTTGAGGGAAGGTTCTAGATATTTTCTCATATTCATTTGTATCGCACATTAGTTGGAGTGAAAGGAATTAATGTTCAACATTAATAAAAAATAATTTTCCAATTTTGTATGTGATTGGGAAACTATGAAATGGCAGTCTCACAGTACGAGATGACCTTCTTGCATGCCAGATGACTGTCTGGTGTTCCATACGGCCATTTTGGTGGTTGCACATTACAAAAATTTCATATCTTTATGTCCCTTCCACTCCCGCATAGATTAGAAACCCTAGCCCAAACCCTACCTATAAATAAAGGGATACCGGGGGCTTCCCATAGCACAACATAGACAATTGATAATTAGTTTCTTTGATAATTGTTGTCCTCTCTGGTTTTGGTAACCAAGAGAGCCTAAACAAGTCCTACCCGAGTAGGGAGGGATATCAAGGGAGAGAACAACTGGGATCATTGTTGGGGATAGAAATTTGGTGACTAGTATGCCAACAGACGGGATGACTCCTTCCTATCTATTCTAACATGATGATAGGAGTTCTAGGCGGTCCATGTGGACTTCTCTAGAGGAAGGAGGCCATTGTTTGCCACTAAGGAGAACATCATCAACCAACAGTCTACGATGAGAGGAACTATTGTAGCAGATGACGTTCGAGCCTTCTGTCCATGGAGGAGCAGTCAGACAAATCCCAGTGCAAATAGGAGTCAGAGTAGCACATCGACAACAATGAGGAGATGTCACTAGACTTGTTCCAAGACCAAGTATACCCTCAAAACCATCCTTCTCATATTATAGTTATTAACACGATCTGCTGATTATGGGGAATATGGAAGATACTTTTTTTTTATTTTCGTTGCCTATTCTGTTGCCATATTTCTCAAAGGTGGTATCAGAGCAAACATCAATTTATTATATTATGGGATAATCAATATGATTGGATTTTGTTTTTGTCATTATATTATTGCATGTGATGCGAATAATAATTGTTCAATCAAATACCATGATAACCCTAAACTAATATATATATATATATATATATATATATATATATAATTGTTCAATCAAATACCATGATAACCCTAAACTAATATATATATATATCCGTATATATACACACATATATATACCTATATATAGATATGTATATATATGTATATATATGTATATATGTATATATATGTATATATATACATATATACATATATATATATATATATATGTATATACATATAAATATAAATATAAATATAAATATAAATATATACATATATATATACATATATATATGTATACGTATACATATATATATATGTATATATATATATGTGTGTGTGTGTGTGTGTACCAGGTACCTTTACATAACTTATATATATATATATATATATATATATATATATATATATATATATATATATATATATATATATAACTGTGTGTCTATGTGTGTGTGTGTACTAGGTACCTTTACATAACTTATATATATATATATATATATATATATATATATATATATATATATATATATATATATATATATATATATATATATATATATATATATATATATATATATATGTGTGTGTGTGTGTGTGTGTGTGTGTGTGTGTGTGTGTGTGTGTGTGTGTGTGTACCAGGTACTTAGCCATAACCTATGTACAAAAGATGTTATCCACATAATTACATTATTTATACTACTCATGGCATACAAACAAAATCTCAAGTTGATATGCATTATTTACAAAACTCCATACTAGGACCTAAGAGTACATGAACAACTATAGGTTTCTATACTAACCACACAAACCTTCCTCCACTACTGATCTTCAAACTATACCTCCTTGACACACTATTTCTGAAGGCACTGCCGATCACCTAAAAAGATGTGGTGACCAACGAGGGGAGACCCGAGTCCTGGCGAGAGATACAACTCTAAAGGCATTTATTGCTTACCTGATTTATACATTTAAGCATACTAAGAAAAAAGTATTATAGAGTTGAAAGACTATATAACTTGCATAAATATTAGACATAGTTATATTCATAACTACAATTTATTTCTCTTACCACATCATAAATCATCTACAAATTAAAAGAAAATAAAGCAAGGATCATCATCCAATGTGATTTTCCAAGTGAACCAAACTAAAATGTTACATGGTTGGATCACATATTTTAGTAAGCTCTAGGTAGTTTGAGGTGTACCACTCAAACTACATGGCCTCAAACTCTCTCCAATACCTTTGGATCAAGTTGAAAGGGATATACCCTCCACGCACCCACATACAACTCCAAGTTCCTTTCAATATACTTGTCTCACTATCCAACAAATTTTAACACTAGAATAGTTCTATGGACTTAGGGTACTGCATGTTTAAGGTTTTAGTTGGTTAATTAAGTCAGTTGAGTGTTTTTGGACTACATCAATCTACATATAAACACCCACAAGATTCTTACAAAGTCATTAGTATTCACAACCTTAGAAGATATACAATATATTAAAATAGTTCCATATCATAAAGAAACAATCATCCTTGGTCATTAAAGTTTGACCACTAGCTAGGGTAAATCAAGCCATAAGTATCATTATGATCAGAACAAAAGTACTCCATGTAATAACATCATCAACAATCAACATGTAACTCGAAGAACTTTCCCTCTTCATTAGGGTTTCATCCAACCACTCTATATGTCAACTTAATAGTAGATAGAAGCAATATAACAACCATTGATTAACTATTGTACAATAGGGTTTAATTTGTGGGTACCAAAATAACACTTATGTGACATATTTAGGAGTAATTGCACCTATATTACGAATTATAGACCTTTCATACTTAAAAATATAGTTCAACATTCAGAAAAATAATGTTCATAAAGTCTGAACTACAACTGACAAGCTTGGATCATCATTATGTAATTCAAAATAGCACATATAAAGGTTATCCTTCTGCATTATGTGAATTTCTCGAGTAAAATAAGGACATGATGTAGACAACAGTAAGAAATGCATTCAAGTTTATATCATTCTCTTGGAAGAGAGTAGAAAACCAAAATTCAAGAAGCAAACCTTTGCAATTAGCAACAAACTGTCAAGCTTGACCCACCAAAACTTACAAAAACACCTCCAATCACCTCAAATAGGGTGAAAGTAGAGAAAGGAAGACAAAAAAGAAAGTTCTCAACCCACATGCGTAGGGTTTTAGCAAGAAAACACCAAGAGAACTGAAGAAACACCAAAGAACTCAACTACATAAGGAAAGAGGGTGAAGAACAAAAAGAAAACTAGTAAGATAACAAGAATCTTACACAAAGGAAGCAAGAAACATGATCAATTGCCCTACATCAGTCCAAGGCACCTCGATCCAAGTACATGCATCCAATAGATATCTAAAAATATGACAATTTCAATAAACAATATGACAATTAAAGGATGAGAAGCATTGGTTTATAGAATCTATTCTTGTGACAATAAAAGTTGCAAATGACTATAAGAATAATAATCATAGTAGTTTGGGTGATGAATGAGGTATGGAGGGTCCTACTCGTGTAGTAGGGATCCTTGAGTTTCATGATCCCCTTGTTTACATAATAAATTTGGAGCAGGGGATCATATTGTTTATTGAAATTGTCATATTTTTAGATATCTATAACACAAGAATAGATTCTTCCTTGTGACAATAAAAATATGACAATTAAAGAATAGATATCTATTCTTGTGTTATAGATATCTAAAAATATGACAATTTCAATAAACAATATGATCCCCTGCTCCAAATTTATTATGTAAACAAGGGGATCATGAAACTCAAGGATCCCTACTACACGAGTAGGACCCTCCATACCTCATTCATCACCCAAACTACTATGATTATTATTCTTATAGTCATTTGCAACTTTTATACCAAACATAATAAACAGACATAGCTGAAAACACAAAAATTGTTGTCTATTGCTTTATGCATAAGTTATGGTGATGTCGTCACAGAAATTGATTTGATTCTTCCCAAAATGCAACTAACACTAGTCACTCCTATCAAAACATGATATGTAGGTATTTTGATGACCCTGATTTTAGAAATTTGATATCTGGTATACTATCTGAAGAAGTAACTTGAGTAATATGAATGAGTGATGGATGTTGAGGTATCATGTGATCAAGTGATGATCTCTAAGGT
Source organism: Alisma plantago-aquatica (assembly GCA_963693085.1). NCBI lineage: Eukaryota > Viridiplantae > Streptophyta > Magnoliopsida > Alismatales > Alismataceae > Alisma > Alisma plantago-aquatica. Next base: position 144,272,900 of record OY856412.1, on the reverse strand, counting down.
GATTTAGATCGTAAAAGGATTTCTTGACTTTTTCCATTTGATTCAATGATTAACTGAATTTAATTCAAGGTTTATGGTTGTATTTGTAGGTTTTGGAGAATTTATTTACACGAACGAAAAATGCACTTTAGTCTCAAACTTTGTTGTATATGAGGTTACTGTTCGGAAGATATGTCCTTAAAGTTTCTAATTGTTAGGAGGTTTCTACAAAGAAATATAGTTGTTTGAAATTGAGGGGATAATGAGGAAGTAATTGAATAATTTCCATCCTTTGACCATATGATTTGACGTAGTATACCACCTGTTATATTGACCCAGTCAATGGTCATTTTTTGGGAAGTTTTGGATCAGTGCCATTAAGGATTATAATCCATTGGATGAGATATGATTTTCAAAGATCTTGTTATCCACCTCTGGGCTATGCAGGAAAGAATACACGATCCTATACCCCTAACTTGATTTGCTAATCATAGAGGAATCACTACCCTCTAGACAGTTAGATAGTATCGTGAGGTTGGGAGCTCTTAAAAAACCCTTCATATGAAGTGTAAGGTGGTTTCTATAGGTTGATCAACCCCTCTTCTTATTTCCCTTCTCCACTTCCTCTTATAGTGACCATGTAGAAATGAAAGAGAGAGGCATGAGGGACAAAGTAGGGATGTTAGGAGCAATATAACCACCACTTCAACCAAGCAAGGGTGGGTGCAGGTCTAGAGTCAGTCGAAGAGAAATTCTAGTGAGTGCATGAAGCCCAAGGTCTAGGAGCCTTGTGGAAATGAGTTGGCATGGATACATGACTTTAGAGAACAATACATGGCCTCTTTAGATTCTTTTATTCCCTTCTTAGCACTAAGGAAAACCCATTTGTGGCAGGGATGATGAGGTACATATTTCCTCCTTTCGTTGTCCATTGGAGTGACAAGGTCATGAACCTAGAGTCTTATAGACTTGATGGAGGGATGGGAAAGCTAAGAGGAGGTCGAGACCTTGTCTGGAGTCATACATTAGTCTGCTACCTCTGCCAATTCTTATTCCTTTGCCCCAAAAATTGGAGGGAACCCTTCAAAGTTCAAGTTTCTGGTAGCGCTCTATGGCGGTGGAACTAACACTCGTGCAAGGAGAGAAGAGAGGGGGATGGTGCAATCCAACCTGAGCCATCTTGTCTCCTTACAAGATTTCATGTGTTCCAACAATGGTGATCCTAAAACCAAGCGGAGGACGAGCATCGGGCCTTGGGAACTCTCACAGAGGTGAGAAAAAAGGAGGGCGATGAAACCTAAATCATGATGGAGTAAAGAAGGGGGAAAGAGAAGGAGGAAAGAGAAGAGAACCAATTGGTTTAGTAGTAAGATAGAGGGTCCAACCTAGCCAACAAGTAGGGAGAGACACCCCAGATGTGTGACATGGTATAATCTTGATTTTTCCTATGCAAGGATCCAATGGTGGTTGAAAGATAATTACTTCCACAATTTCCATAATATAGTAATATCTTAGATAATGCATAGAAACTAGCCCTGTCATCCAATAAATCCTATAAAAATACCATTAGTCTCAGAAAAATGTCTAATATGTTATGACACCACTACATCATATTATGGTGCATTACATATTGATGATATTAAATTTTGTTGTTAATACTCCTTTTTTATGTTTAGTTGACATGAATAATTAGCAAAGAATGCAAATTAAATATGAGAAGATTCATATTGAATCTTAATATCACAATGAGACTATATATAGACTCTGATATGGTTATTATGCCAAAATATTAGGTCTTTTATCATTAAAGACCAATTAGATGTTCTTAAACTCATAATAATTCTAGAAAATTGATAAAGTAGCAGAAAGTTATGAAATTTGAACCCATACTAATTTATAACATCTAGATCATTGTAAAAATATCAGAAACCATTATAATATCACATTGAACCTAGGTTGGATAAAACCCTAATTTGGGACCTAAATAACCAAGAATAATGGTGTAAAAATATTAATCATGATAATTATTATTAATCAGGATATGACCAGAGATATAGATGGTCCAAGATAAATAAGAATTTTTGGCTTCAGGAATGAGCTTTAATAATTATATGACTATGGATTTATTTCTTGACATGAGATACATATGCATGCTTGTTATCTTGCTCAGATATTGTCATATAGTATTCTAGTATTGTACTCAATGTTTCTCTCTCACTATCATTGTTCTATAACTTGAATCATAATATAGACACTCCATTATACAAACTTTTTGTAGTTGTCTATATTCTTAGGCTAAGGACATGAGGTTGGGTGTCGTACTTGAGTTGACAAGATAGCGAGGACCATGCGGATAAAAAGGGTTAGCTCTTGACAATGGCCTTGAAGTCCTTCTTGTAGAAAAAGGTTAGCTAATATTGAGCACCCTTAGATATTGATCTGATGGGAAGTTAGTCAAAGGACTTACAATATATGATGTTGTTGGTATAATTTGAGTAAAATGGCATAAATATCAATTCTTGGTTTTCTAAACATTTAACTTGTCTATTCTTGTTCTTCACTTATCCAAATCTTTACAAATTATGCAAAGCTTACACACACACATACACAGACACAGATATATATATATATATATATATATATATATATATATATATATATATATATATATATATATATAATTGATATAGAGTTGATGGCTTGGTGAGCTATGCCGGTGTACTTGTTGTAAGATCCCTAGTGTACATGAGCAGACTAGTACAATTTAACTCTTGAATATGTAATTGAAATTTTGTAATAAAATAATGTTTCTTAATAATAGTTGTGGATTTTTGAGATTATGTTGGTGCTTTTATCTTGTTATCTTTTCATATTTTCTAAGATTTTAAGATTCCGCATTTGCACTTTGATAATACCATTCTAGGGACGGTTGCCTAGGTCTTATCGCCATTATCTTGGTCTTCATTTGGAGTTTGGTTTTGGGTAATAAATGGTTCCATGATAGATAAATTAAGAATGCCATTGAATGATTATTTTTTCACAAACTTGGATACAAATAAAATCATAAGGGATCGATGATAAGTGCCATTTCCATGAAGAAAACCATCTTTAGAGTATTTCCATCTTACACTCTTATCATTGGTTCTAGATCATACCAACCTCCACCACAAGCTCAACCACCTCCACCTCGACAAAGTTGAGATGACCTTTCTATGTCCAATGGGCAAGTGATGGGCGATATGATGTAGAAAAACAACTGATTTGAACAAGTCACCACTTATCTCCACCAAGATATTTGCACATCCATGATGACCTCCCCCACCTCATGCAAAATATTAACTTGTGTTTCTCCTCTTCTTAACCTAACTACTAAAATGCATGTCAACCCGTCTCTCTGACTTCTAACAATGACTCTTATGCATATGATCACTATTATTGTACCTCCTTCATTGTCTTTTTATCCTCCACCATATTCATTCACTCCACCCTAGGTGGATACATGTGTTCATCCATTGTTGCTCCTTTTAGTGTCAATCCATGCAGCCCTTTCTACATATGATTTGGTTTTTAGTCCCAACTTCAAGGAGGCCAATGTTCTTATAGACCACAAGTTCATGATTTTTCATCTATCACTAAATCATGGATAAAGTATCATGTTCTGGAAGATGTGGAAATGATAACAATGAAGAAAAAGTAGAATCTATATTGAAGTTGAAACGAAAGAGGTCGAGGATGATGAAGAGGATGAAAAACCTACAGAATAACCTTCTACACTTTATTTGAGGCAGAAGATGAATAATATGATCCCTCTAGATATTTTTCAGTAGATATAGTCTTAGTGTAAGTCGGCTATATATTAATGAGATTAATAACGTATAATTTAGGGAACTTGTAACTAAGGAATTATTTTATTGCTTATTGCACTTTTTGTGTTTATTTTCCACTTGATTTCTCATTTTTATAAATTTAATGTACTTAAACGATTTAAATTTGATGATAAACCACTTATGTTTGAACTATATATTTTAATGAAACCTTGTGGAATCACCACTTGGGTTATTCAATTTTCCATTGATTAATGTCATTACTTGGACAAGCCTTTTATAACTTGCTCTTTCACCCCCATTCAAAGACAATTTTAGATATTATGAAGGGGAATATATACTTCAAGATGATGATTTAATTAAATGTTTGTATTTAGAAATAATTTTTTATTAAAATGAATTATGTTGGAATTTATGTCCCACATCACATTAACATATAAATTTCAAGTTTTTTTTAACTTTTGAAAATTAGCCAACATGATTGGAAGAATGAACAGAGGGGGAGTTATTGCATTATAATCCTAAAAACTCTTGAACTATAGTTATTAAATTAAAAAAAATCATGTTATTATTATATTTAGAAATGGTTTTCCATCCTCAACTAGGAGGAGAATGTTGACCTGCAAAGGTCAAAGTGTTCATATTTTTATTATGACTTCACAAATCCATTAATGTTTATCCAATGTTTCTACTAAATATTATTTTAGATTATTAGACACTCCTCAAACATTCCAAACTTATAATGAATATTCATTTCAACTAATGGACAAATATCCAACCTTAAAGAATAGATAGTTCATATGTTGGTTTTTTGTGTAAATCACTTGTGTCGGTTATATGACGTGTAATCAAGGTTAAATTGTAAAAGATATTTTATTAGAACAAAATACTATGTAATTTGGAGTATGTGAAATGCCTCAAATATAATTGTGGTTCAGGATAAAATTTCTTATTGAAATTCAAGTGAGCGGACTATTGGTTGATTTCCATGTATCATCCCAAAAATTTAGATGACCAAATAATTAAATTATCTCATGACATGTTGTCTAACCAACATAATATCCAAGGGATTGTTTCATTAAAATAATTTACACAAGGTCTTTAATGGCTATTTGTTGATGAGTATTTTTATAGGAAATTTCCATCTAAGTGTATTGTTGTCATAAATTTCTATTATATTTGTTAGAGGGGGCTAAAACATTGCAATAGATTTGTTAATTACTCCCCCTAAAACAACTAAAATGTATTTCATTTATTGGCTAGCAGGAACCCTCAAGTATAAATAGGAGTCCTAAGGTTATGCTATAATTGTGAGATTTTTCCTAAATAGCCCGAATCACTTCATGGAGATTAACTACTTGTTTACTTTAGTTTTATAGGATACTTGTATGAGATCTATCCTTAATTTTGATCTTCCAAATCTCTCGTTCCTCTCTTACAATCCCTTTCCCACTTTTTTTTTAAATCTTTACAATTTGAGGAAGGTGAAGAGCAAGTTGAACTAGGTAAGGGATGTTCGTCTGTTAAGTAACATTTTTGGCTCATTGCAAAAAAAAGCTAATTACTCTTGATTTGAAAAGTGAGGTCTTCTTGGTGTATGCTCTTGTGGTGACAATACAAGGGCATCATAAAGGTCTTAATAAGTAATTGAAGTTGGCATCTATGGGTAGTGGATCTGTGGAATTTCAACATAAAACCACTCCAAACACATATGTTCATTTGTGACATGCTTAATATTTCTCATCCTTTCTTATTTTACTTGTTTTGAGATATAACTTGAAGGTCTAGCCATTTTTTATGTTTTATATTGCCCAATTCCCAAACACACCCTTTTGTGATTAGATCCTATTATATCCAGTCAACAACCAAAAGTTTTAAAAAATACATTGGAAATAGTACCAATGTCAACCATGGGGGCACAATGGACTTGATAGTTTGAAGAATTTCTTTTCATGGATGATATATTATGCAATTTCAATATTAGTCTTCTGATATGCTAGGCTTTACTTTATATTGTATGCCTCTCTTTTTTAAAACTAACTTAGCTTAATTTTTATTGAACACATGCTCTAAAATAGATAAAATAAAGGGGTTGTCTTCTGGACATTACATTTGAGCCATAGAGGCTGAATAACTAAACAAATACTAGATCCAGTTCTAACTACTTGCTTAGCAATTGCATGAGTGACAAGGTTGAGATTTAGGGGAATATGTTGATGTGATTAGGTCGTTGTTGCCATGTAGGGCAAGGAACCGTTGCTGATAGGGGAGAAAATGACCTATCGTTGGTGCCTTCTCATGCACCATATTGCAAGCTTTCTTTGAATTTGATAGAGTGGTGAAGTATGTCCATTGTCGTGAATGGAAAACTTCCATAGATTTAATGATGGCTTGTGTCTCTGCTTCAAGAGTAGATGAGGACATTGCAGGGTATCCAACAAATAGCATATGAAGAGATTGTATGGATTCCAATGTTGAACCTACGTGTCTGATAATGCGTCATTTTTCACTCTCAATCACTAAGATAATTATCCTACAGTTTAACCTTTTTTTACTCTCCGGTTAAGGGTAGCATAGAAGGGTCGGTCCCAAGGAACAACGTGATTAAGAAAGGTTTCTCTAACCCCAAGCACTTGATTCTTATTTTTGTTATTTTTGTTTTTAATGAACAGAAAGTAAAAAACCAATAGAAGGTTGGGTGTTTATCTAAGGCAAGAACCAAACAACAAGAATTAAAGTTACACTACAACAAAAATTAAATGCAAAAGTAAAGATTACACATCCTGCTAAAATAAAAAGAAGAAGAAGAATATTAGCACAATAAAGAAGACGAGTTAATCTTGGTTGTGAAGAAGATTGAATTCAGATTTAAAACATCAAGGCTTTAAGGGGTTTTCACCACCTTATACATGGCAAGAAATGAATCAACTTGATCGATAATTTAGATGACGACATGTAGATTAAAAATCCACAAAAGATGAATTCCACATGAGCCCAATGGTCCTGGTGCTCATGCTTCCTAGTTCGTCATCCGAAAAGGGAAAAATCCATGGTCGTTTCAAGATTCCCATGCAAATGATTTAATCATTCTAAATCCGAATTTCCATGGTCATTTCCATCCGGATTAACATATGCATCTAGCGAGCAATCACTTTTCTAGATCATCGATCATCTAAATCAAATGCCATCTAATAAAACCGATTGAGAAAATTTTGAATCAAAACCATGGATAAGGGGTTAGTCCCCTGACCTTGATAAAGGACTACTCACTCATGCTTGAGGAGTAAAAGGAGGTAGAGGAAGAAAGCATTTGAGCCATAGTCTAGTCTTAGAAGGGAGACAAATCCCTATGCTAGAGACAATTAAATGGCTAGCGCTTAGTCCCTTGCTCCGAATCTAAAGAAGGGGGGTAGAGAAGAAGAACTAGACTATAATGAGAAAAGGAAGAAGGCGGAGACGGACGCCGATGAAGAACTCCATCAATAACTCTAACATTCCGAAGGAAGGAAGAACAACTTAAAGAAACTAAATCTGAAGAACACGAATAATGCACCGAATCTTGTTTTATTAAACTGAACAAGAAGATACAATATCCAGAATTTCCGTACAAAAAATGAGATTCCCAAAGATGGACAACCCCCCTCCTTTTGTAGGATAAGGAGTGGGTAGGCTTCCCTCAAAAGAGGGGGAAAAAAGAGGGGGAACCATCAGTTTGAATTTTTAGTTCTAGTCAACAAACTCTTGATTGTCTTTCTTTAATGAAGATTCTCACAACAGCGATTTTGAGCGAATTTCCTCTATCCATAGAATTTAAAATGCGACCAAAAATATGATTTTCCTGTCGGCCTTTGAATTCCCTTTCCAAATCATATTTGAACATTAAATTCCTCCTTGGGATGTGAGAGTTATGCCAATTTTGGTGCAAGGTATGCATTTAAGTCAACAATGCGGGAAACTGAATTGCCTCCTACCTTCATCTCTTCTTATCTTCATTCATTCCTGAAAATTAAGAGAAATATTATTAGAATTCAAAAAAAATAATATTGAGAGGATCAAAATAAAATTTATTTGTGATAAAGATAGGTAGAAGTTATTTTATTGCATGTTAGTTGATTAATAAAGAAAATCTATGAAATCAAGACTGTAATATTATCCAAAATTAATGCCAGAATGGCATGCATCAAAATACCGCTGACTTAAGTTTTTCCTTATCCTCAAGAAAATAAAATCACAAAACATCTGTTTATAAAATAAACATATTCATCCTCTCCAATTAGCAAAGATTTCTATCCTTTTCATGGTCAAGCAACCAAATCTCCTAGAATCACAAAACGCAAGGTTCTACATTTCTTATGATAGCTATTTTCATAACTTTTCTTTTAAGTCCACATTTTGTAAAAAGTATTTTTCATCCTACTTCTGCTTCAACAATAATTTTTTTTCTTTTTTTCTTTTTTTTTTCAATTTTCATTCATGGGGATGAGAGAAGTGGGGGTGTGGAAGATGGATCCCTCCTCTATTCGACTTGGGATATTATTTATGGACTTGCGATTACATTGACCACATTTTTTTGTGTGCTCTTTTTTTGCCATCTTTTGGCGGTACACCCCTATTACATTTACGAGGGGTATGGAAGAGAGAGGGAGAAGGGGCTTTCCACCCCGGACTTAGGGTTTGGCAAGCAGATTTATTTATCCCCATGTGTGAATTTCAAACTTTTTTTTGAAGCATTGGTAAGACAGAACATGAAGATACATTGCATATATAGAAATGATCAGTTAATCAATGCTAAAGATAGGAAAATTTTGCATTTGATTCTGATTGATACTCTAAGGCTTGCCATCTTTTCCAAATCTATTGCTAATTTAGGTCATAGGGAACATGCAAATTTTAGCTCATAGATGTTTTGGTGGCAATTTGTTTTGCAGGAAAGTTTCTTTATAATTCAATTTTGGCAGAAAATAGAACAATTGGCCAACTAGGTAAATGCCAAAATTTCTAGAAAAAGAAAAGTACGTGCAATATAATAAAAGGTACAGAAAAGAAATGCGGAAAAAGGGAAGATAATGGGGTGGATCACGTACCACCCACCCCACCCCCACCCCCACCCCAAACTTAGAGTTTTGCTCGTCTCGAGAAACCCTTAGACCGAGACGGAGGGAAGAAGATCACTGCTACGGAGGTGGATGAGGTGGGTATGAGGAGTATTAGTTTCCCCAGTAAGGGGAGTTGGGATCTGGGTAAGCCTACTGGCCCCCATACTCATCATATGATGGGAGGCTAGGAGCGTAGTGCCACAATCTACATGCCAGGACTCCTGCAAGTGCTGCATGAGATATATGTGGTTCAGAGGAAGGAAAGAAACAAAAAAAAGGAAAAGCAGAATGAAAGCAAAACAAGGAAAGAAACATATGAAAGGAATGATAGCATTGGGTTGCCTCCTAACTAGCGCTGTGTTTAACATTGAAGCTCGACACAAGAAAACTCAAGTCTCAGGCTGGTGTTCAGAAGCGGTTTGTGGACCGGTCAAGGTGAGATCATCCAAGAAAGAGCGTTTATTTGTTTCAGAGGCAAGAAAATCTTTGCTTGTCAAGTATCTTTTGAGACAGGCCCCATTCACCTTGAATTCACCTAAATGCTTATCCCAGAGGAGAAATGTGTCATTTGGGTAAGTAGACTTCACAGTATATGGCCCATACCACCTAGATTTAAGTTTTCCAGGAAAAAGCCTTAACCTGGAGTTGTACATTAAAACTAAATTGCCTTCTTTAATGTCCTTGCGTTTTATATGACTGTCATGACACATTTTGGTACGGTCTTTGTAGATTCTAGCATTTTCGTACACAGTCATCCTAAGTTCATCTAATTCATTTATTTGGAGAAGGTGTTTTTATCATGTGGCGGCAAGATCAAAGTTCAAGCTTTTGATGGCCCAGCTGGCCTTGTGTTCAAGTTCAATGGGGACATGACATGATTTGCCATAGACAAGCCGGAAGGGTGTAGTGCTAATGGGAGTTTTGTAGGCAGTCCTGCAGGCCCATAACGCGTCATTTATTTTAGAGGCCCAATCTTTCCTGGTGCGGTTGACGGTTTTCTCTAAGATGGATTTGATTTTCCTATTCGAAACATCTACTTTCCCATTGGTCAGAGGATGGTAGGGTGTGGAGATCTTATGGTAGACTCCATACTTTTTCAGAAGGGTTTCAAAGCTTTTTTCTAAAAAATGAGATCCCCGTCAGAAATAACAGTGCGTGGGACCCCAAATCTAAAAAAAAATGATATCTTTGAACATTTTTTTAACAGGTTTGGAATCGCAAGTCTTGGTGGGTATGGCTTTGACCCACTTGGTCACATAGTCATTGGAGACTAGGATGTACTTGTACCCATAAGAGGAAGGGAAGGGGCCCATGTAGTTAATGCCCCAAACATAAAACATTTCTAGTTCTTTCCAAGAGGTTAAAGGCATTTGGTCGTGTTTAGAAATGTTTCCGGTTCTTTGACATTGATCGTAGCTAAGAACAAACTCGTACGAATCTTTAAAGATAGTGCGCCAAAAGAACCCACACTGGAGGACTTTCCTAGCGGTTTTCTGGGAGCTCATGTGCCCCCCATAGGGACCAGAATGACATCGTTCCAGAATGTCAATGCTTTGTTCCTGGGAAACACAACGACGATAAAGACCGTCAGCACAAAGCTTGAACAAATAAGGTTCATCCCAATAATAGTTTTTAACATCATGTAAAAACTTAGCTTTAGAATGTCCCTTGTATTCAGGGTGTAGTACACCTGCAACTAAGTAATTTACATAATCCGTGGACCATGGAAATTGGGAATCTACTCTAAGTAATTGATCATCAGGAAGGGACACATTTATGGGGGTATCATCAGGTTGAATATAGCTAAGGCGGCTTAGATGATCAGCTACAATGTTTTCTGTCCCCTTTTTGTCTAGAATTTCTAGGGCAAATTCCTGCAATAGCAAGATCCATCTAATGATTATGGGCTTGGCATCTTTTTAAGTCATGAGGTAGCGGATAGCCGCATGGTCAGTGTAGACAATGACTTTAGATCCAACTAGGTATGAACGAAATTTGTCAAAGGCATACACAATGGCAATCATCTCCTTCTCTGTGATAGTGTAATCATGTTGTGCCTCATCTAGGGTCTTGGATGCATAGTATATGACGTGATGTTTCTTGTCAACACGTTGCCCTAGGATTTCTCCTATGGCAAAGTCACTAGCATCACACATGATTTCAAAAGGAAGTGACCAATCAGGTGCACGAATGATGGGGGTTGTGGTAAGGGTGTTTTTCAGACACAAAAAGCTCTCCATGCATTGTTCATCGAAAATGAAGGGTACATCCTTTTAGAGGAGGTTGGTGAGAGATTTGGTGATCTTGGCAAAGTCTTGGACGAATCTCTGATAGAAACCGGCATGCCCTAGGAAAGCATGAATGTCCTTGACTGAAGCTGGGGGTGGGAGCTTGGAAATGACCTCAATTTTAGCCTTATCGACTTCTATTCCTTCACTACTAACTCTATGGCCTAGGACGATTCCCTCCTTAACCATGACGTGACACTTTTCCCAATTAAGGATCAAGTGAGACTCCACACATCTATCAAGGATGAGGGCAAGGTTTTTGAGGCAAGAGTCAAAGCTATTTCCATAGACGGAGAAGTCGTCCATGATTGTCTCGGTTAATCCTGCAAAAATGGCTGACATACATCTTTGGAAAGTGGCTGGTGCATTGCACAAGCCAAAGGGCATTCTCCTAAACGCGTATGTGCCAAAGGAACATATGAAGGTGGTCTTTTCTTGGTCGTCAGGATGGATGGGAATTTGGTAAAATCCTAAATAACCATCTAAGTAACATAAGTATTGTTGATGGGCTAAGCGCTCAAGGACTTGGTCTAGGAATGGGAGTGGGAAGTGATCTTTCCTAGTAGTCGTGTTGACTTTCCTATAGTCAATGCACATTCATCATCTTGTGATGGTGTGAGTGGGGATGAGTTCATCCTTGTCATTTCTAACCACAGTAGTACCTCCCTTTTTGGGAACAACTTCAACATGGCTAAATCAGAAATGGGATAAATGATCCCTACAGTCAAAAGTTTGATAACTTCTAAGAGGACAACCTCCTTCATGTTTGGGTTCAGTTTCCATTGTGGATCATGGGAGGGTTTATGATTTTCATTCATAGGGATTTTGTGGATGCAAATTGATTGGTTTATCCCATCAAGGTCGGTTATCTTGTAACCAAGGGCTCCTTTTCTCTTCCTAAGTTTCGTCGTAAGTTTGGTTTCTTGTTCAAGTGTAAGGTCGAAATTTATGATGATAGGGCACACTTGTTCTTGGTCAAGGAAAACATACTTTAAACCTATGGGGAGGGGTTTCATTTCGGGGGCCTTAGGTGGTTCAAGCTTTTCTTCACCTATGGAGATCATTTTAAGTTCCTCAAATTCAGCATCAGGCATCTCCTCAAAATCATCTAAATGAACTCTAATTTGGTCCAATTGCTCATCATCAATTTTACATTCATTTGGGGCAGTAAGGGCTGTGTGTAAAGGATCATCAACTAATTCCCATTCTTGTCTAAGTTGGGATAGCTTGTCAACATAGTCAAGGAGGTAAACTTCTTCCTGGAAACTAGGTCCTTTCATGCTTTGGAACACCCTAAACTCAAGGTTTTGATTTCCTAGTCTCAACAAAATGGTTCCAGCCTCAACATCAATCAAGGCTCGGGCGATGTCTAGGAAGGGACGGCCGAAGATGAGTGGGTAGCGAAGATCTTCCTTTATTTCCATGATAACGAAATCACATGGCACATAGGAATCTTTCCCAACCCGGACAGGAACGTCTTCTATGATACCCATAGGTTTGGTCATGGAAGAATCGGCTAATTGGATTGTCATGGCTGTGGGTGACATGTCGGTGAACCCTAATCTTTTGTAGAGGTTGTAGGGCATGATGGAAATGCTAGCTCCTAAGTCAACTAGACCCTTTCTACATGCATTGTCACCTTAGTAGCACCCTATCCCAAAAGAACCAGGGTCTTTTTGTTTTTTAGGCATCTTACTTTGGATAATGTCTGAAGTGGTTCTAGCTAGCTTTACAGTCTCATATTTTTCAGTGGCATACTTCCTATTCAAGAGAGATTTCATGTATTTGGACCAGGCAGACATGTCAGCTAGGGCGTCTAAGAAGGGGATGTCAACATGTAACTTCTTCATGGCCTCCCTATATTTCATGAATCGAGTGTCAAGCTTAGTTTGTCTTACACGAGCTTGGTAGGGAGGTCTAGGTTTGTAGACATGTTCTTCCACTTCTTCTTGAGTAGGTGTAAGGTTAGATGATTTTGGGATGGGTTCTGGTTCCACTACTACCATGTCTTCATCTTTAAAATTTAAGGATGTGGATGAAGGTTGTTCTGGAGGAATGGGAGGGGAGTGTGCTTTTCCTGAGCACGTAGAGACAACTTTGAGTTGCTCAGGGTGTTTGGGGTGTTTTCAGGCTGCCCAACAAAAGTGTCAGTAGGAGGTTTTTGTTGGGCGAATAAGTGGGAGAATTGTGCATCAGTTTGTTTCTGATGTACAATGATGAGTTTTTCTAGAGTGGCTATCCTATCATTTTCTAGAGGAGGGGTGTATGATGTGTTTGATGAGGGGGTGGTTGATTAAGGTTTGGGGGTGGAAGGTTGAGGTTTTGGAATTGTTGTCCTTGGTAGAGTGGTTGATTTTGGTAGTTACCCCGTTAGTTCCCTTAGTTCCCAAAATTTCTTTAGTTGTTGTATGGGAAGCCAGGTGGTGATCTACTATGGGCTTGGGGGTATGGTGGTCTTTGTTGGGATAGGATTTGGTTTGAATTTTCAACTCCTGTGGGGTTCCCATATTGAAGGCTAGGATGATTCCTAGCTTGGTTGGGATTGTAGTATCCTTGGCCTAGAATGGTATGGATGGAGTTAAGGTCTTCTAGCTGCGGCCCTAGATCTAATGGTGCGGGGGTGTTGAACAAGAATTGGCAATGAAGGGTGGTGTGGTCAAATCCTTGGAATATACCACAAAGGGATTCTACATCCTTAATTTGTTGGGGTGGCTCTCTATAGGCTCCAAAGGTTGATTCTACCCTATCTTGTTTCAGGGAGATCAGCTTAAGAGTGTCAGCAATGGCTTGAATGTCGGGATTGATTTCAGCTTTGGCTACCTTGGGGACCCCACCAGTTCCCCGTCTAGGTCTAGTTTCTGAGGCATGCTTGACTACCTCCCAGACACTATCTATACTATGATGCATGAAATTTCCTCCAGATGAGGAATCAAGAAAGAACTTGGTGTCATTGTCAACACCACGGTAAAATATCTTTATTAATTGGGCTTGGGAAATGTCATGGTGGGGGCATTTTCTAAGGAGGTCTTTGAACCTCTCCCAAGATTCTCCTAAGGATTCTCCTGGAGACATAGAAAAATGGGTGATTTTACCCCTAATTTCATAAGTGAGTGATGGGGGGTAATGTTTTTGAAGGAATTTATTTTGAAAATCATCCCAAGTGGTGACAATATCCGTACTCTCCATGGTGTTGTACCATCTACTAGCTTGGTCAGCGAGGGAGTACTTGAAGAGTCTAAGGCGGATGGCATCTTCAGAGACACTAGGAATTTTGTTTAAGGAACAAAGATCTATGAACCTTTGTAGGTGATCTTGGCAACTCTCTCCATTGTTACCAGAAAAAGGGTTGGCCTGGATCACGGTGATCCATTGTGTTCGGATTTCAAAATGGGGGGCTTGGATAGCGGGTGGCACAACCAAATGTTAGGTGTAAGCTGTTTTAGGGATAGAAAAATCTTTTAAGTTTTTGCCTTTCGGCTTCCCTCCTAACAGCTTCTAAGGTTTCCTGTTCGGCCATGTAGGCTCCACGGATGGCGGCTTCTCTAGCCGCTTGTTCACCTAGGATGTTCTCTCTTTGAGCGGCTAAGGCTTGGTTTATCCTAGAGATGACTTCCTCTTAGTTCATCATTGTATGGTTTTGACGGCTCAAACGGTGGAAGGTTCTATCTATTTTGGGGTCGAAATCGGGTGAGAACCCGATGTTTGAGCGTAGCGGTGAAAATATGGAATTTGAACGTCGCATGCACAAAATAAATGATAGTTAATCGTGTGCAGAAAAAAAAACGTACCGCCGGAATGGAAACTCGGTAGAAAGAGGAATAGCACTTCCAGAATGTTACTCGAAAGGCATAAAAAATTAAAATAAAGTTTTGAAAAAAATTTGAGGTTTTCGAAAACTTTCCGTTGGTCCCCGACAACGACACCAAATTGATAATGCGTCATTTTGCACTCTCAATCACTAAGATAATTATCCTAGAGTTTAACCTTTTTTTACTCTCCGGTTAAGGGTAGCATGGAAGGGTCGGTCCCAAGCAACAACGTGATTAAGAAAGGTTTCTCTAATCCCAAGCAGTTGATTCTTATTTTTGTTATTTTTGTTTTTAATGAACAGAAAGTAAAAACCAGTTGAAGGTTGGGTATTTATCTAAGGCAAGAACCAAACAACAAGAATTAGAGTTACACTACAACAAGAATTAAATGCAAAAGTAAAGATTGCACATCCTGCTAAAATGAAAAGAAGAAGAAGAATGTTAGCACAATAAAGATTAGGAGTTAATCTTGGTTGTGAAGAAGATTGAATTCAGATTTAAAGCATCGAGGTTTTGAGGGGTTTTCACCACCTTAGATATGGCGAGAAACGAATCAACTTGATCGATAATTTAGATGACGGCATGTGGATTAAAAATCCACAAAAGATGAATTTCACATGATCCCATTGGTCCTGGTGCTCATGCTTCCTAGTTCATCATCCAAAAAGGGAAAAATCCATGGTCGTTTCAAGATCCCTATGCAAATGATTTAATCATTCTAAATCTTGATTTCCATAGTCATTTCCATCCAGATTAACATATACATCTAGCGAGCAATCACTTCGCTAGATCATCGATTATCTAAATCAAATGCCATCTAATAAAACCGATCAAGAAAAATTCGAATCAAAACCATGGCTAAGGGGATAGTCCCCTTGCCTCAATAAATAACTACTCACTCATGCTTGAGGAGTAAAAGGAGGTAGAGGAAGAAAACATTTGAGCCATAGTCTAGTCTTAAAAGGGAGACGAATCCCTATGCTAGAGACAATTAAATGGCTAGCGCTTAGTCCCTTGCTCCGGATCTAAAGAAGGGGGGGGGGTAGAGAAGAAGAAATAGACTATAATGAGAAAAGGAAGAAGGCGGAGAAGGACTCTGATGAAGAACTCCAAAAGTAACTCGAACGATCCGAAGGAAGGAAGAACAACTTAAAGAAACTAAATCTGAAGAACACGAACAATGCTCAGAATCTTATTTTATTAAACTGAACTAGAAGATACAATATCTAGAATTTCCGTACAAAAAATGAGATGCCCAAAGATGGAGAACCCCCTTCCTTTTATAGGAGAAGGAGAGGGTAGGATTTCCTCAAAAGAGGGGGAACCATCAGTTTGAATTTTTAGTTCTAGTCAACAAACTCTTGATTGTCTTTCTTTCATGCAGATTCTCGCAGCAGTAATTTTGAGAGAATTTCCGCTGTCCAGAGAATTTAAAGTGTGCCCAAAAATATGATTTTCCTGTAGGAATTTGAATTCCCTTTACAAATAATATTTGAACATTAAATTCCGCCTTGATATGTGAGAGTTATGCCAATTTTAGTACAAGGTATGCATTTAAGTCAGCACTGCGGGAAACTGAATTGCCTCCTACCTTCATCTCTTCTTATCTTCATTCATTCCTTAAAATTGAGGGAAATATTATTAGAATTCAAAAACATAATATTGTGAGGATCAAAGTAAAATTTATTTGTGATAGAGATAGGTAGAAGTTATTTTATTGCATGTCAGTCGATTAATAAAGAAAATCTATGAAATCAAGACTGCAACATTATCTGAAATTAATGCAGAATGACATGCATCAGGATAGAGATGAGTGTTTCATCTTGGGTGACTGACGCTTTAAAGGATAAGAGAATGTCATCTGTGAAATATACATGAGTGAGTGTTGTGCCCTTCCTTGTGAGAGTCACCAGCCTCGCAATCTCAGCTTCAACAATAGCTTGAGAAAGTTGTTCCATACATAGTATAAAGACATAGGATTTGATCGTGTCCCCTTATATAACCCCTTGTGAGGCCTTAAAGGGATCAAGTGGGATTCCCTCCCATAGGATAGACGTGTGTCTAGAGGGGATTATCTACATAATGCAGGAAACCAAAAGGCCAGGCATTCTAGTTCTAATAAGAGTGTCTTGGATAAAATTCCAATTCATCCTATCAAATGATTTAGATAAGTCTAATTTTATGCACATCCATTTCTTTATTGAGGTTTTCGATTTCATAGTGTATGACCTCCTGGACTAGTAAGATATTTTCACTGATCCTACGCCCAGGGATAAAGCTTGTCTGGTTGGGAGAGATCTAAGAGTTCAAGAAGGGTTTAATTCTTTCTAGAAATATCTTGGAGAGGAGTTTGAAAAAACCATTGTTGATGGATATCAACCAGAGATCTCTACACCTAACTGGGGATTTGATATTTGGGATAAGTACCATGTTGGAGTTTGCAATAGAGTTATCCAGATTTCCTGACCAAAAAGCTCCAATGATATTTCTAACAATAGAAGGACCAACTTGGGTCTAGTACATTATATTAATTCATTATGTATACCATCCAAGCAAGGGGCCTTCAATGAATCCATCTTGAACATAACATCATTGATTTCCATGGGTGAAGGATGCAAGCTCATGGAGTATTGGGAAGTAGCCATTAAAGGAGGAAAATTGTGTAGATACCTTTGAATTGCATCAAGGTTTGGAGGAGTATCAATGGTCATGAGTTGGAGAAATAGTTGTGTACATGGGCCTTCAGAGCTTCAATGGAGGCAATCTAGTTTCCCGATTCATCTTTGAGTCTAGTAATCTTGTTATGGTGAATTTTGTCTTTGACTTAGTCTTAAAAGAACTTGGTTGGCATCACCATAGTAGAGCCAATCAATGTGTGACTGTTGCTTCCAATCAACATCTTCATGGTTGAGGATCCAATTGTATTTTTCTTGAGGCTCTACGATCAACAAATCAATATAATGGGATGGGGAGGATTGGGAGCGCACCTGGGTTCTCTCAATCTGGGAAAACAATGAGTGTTTCTCTTGCTTTTAATGGTTAATGCGGGTGGAGTCCCACTTCAAAGTAGCTTTCTAGAAGTAATCCAATGCTTTGATGGAAGTGGCCTCCTTATCCCACTGGGGTAGGAAGGTAGTGTGAAAGTCCAGCATCATCTTCCAACTAGTATTTGTCTTGAAGTTGTGCCTACAAATAGATGAATCGGCATCAATGCAGATGAGTAGTGAGTTATGGTTGGAGTAGAGGCGAGGTAGGAGAGTGATGGTAGAATATGCAAAGGATTTAAGCTAATTGGTATTGCCTATGACTTGGTCTAGGTTTTTTAGCATTTCTCAATGTTTGAAGGTGAACAAATGCCCTTGCCCCCTTGTAACATTGAGGTCAATATTGAGAAGAATATTATTGAAATGAGTGCAAGAGGGGCTATCAAAGGACTTTTGTCCCTTATTCTTGTTGACATTCAACATAGTATTGTAATCCCCCACAACATACTAGGCACCCTTAATGTTTAGAGATAACTATAAAGATGTTCCAAAGAAATTTGTGTGTGGTTGGGTTAGGACTTCCATAAACAATGGTCAGGTGCCAACTTTTGTTGACACAACAATGAAGAAACTAACGATGATTGAGTAGTATCTCAATATCAAAGCGATGGTGATCCTATAACAGCTGGATGTCGCCTTGAATCCAATGGTTTACACTTTGTGGGAAGAGGAGAAACTAAGTTTATGGATGATTACAGTAGTAGTGAGACCACTACACCTAGATTTGAAAATTGCAAGGCTTGCAATTTATGAGAAGCTTTTAATCCTTTTATAAATGAATCTTCTTATCTTGATAGGTGGCTTGTATGTTCCAACAACAAATATTCATACAAGAGTATAGATGAGGGTAGAGATAAAGATTAGATCGCTGCAAGAAGTCTTGTCGAGTGCTCATCTGTCTTAGGTATCATCTGATCATTTGGAATGTTTGGAAGTGGTTTTTCTTTGACGTCAAGAGACTTCTTAGCTTCTGTTGGAGATGCATGTGGATCATCGTCAACCTCAGGGTGATATGTCTTTCCCTTCTTTCGTACCCTATCAGGACTGAACATGACTTGGTAGACTATTTTCCTATTCCTTAGCATAACATATTCACTCCCCCCTTCTCTAACTGGTTTACCAAAGGGAGGTCACTGTGGGATACATGTATGCACTAGTCTCAACTCCACCTATAGATGGGAGACCCTTGTTGACTTCATCATCGGTCAAGAGCATGTTGTGTCTCTAGCATATTTGGGCTCAACAAATTTTGTCGAATCTTTTGTGGTCGACTTGTCCGTAGGGTGGGATTGAGCCACCTGAAGGTGACCCTTTTAATTTTGTTTTCAATTTAGAACCTTAGTGAAACTGTAGTCATCAATAGTGTCCTTATTGTCGAGAACCTGGATTGGTGGGTCTTTAGTCTGCTTTCCTTTAGTAACATTATCCACCTATTTTGCTACTAAGGGTATTTTGGCAAGAGGTTTTCGTGGATATAGGCATTGGCATAGATTTCCCTTGAGTAGGAAATGCCAGGAAGTGGGATTGTTGATGAGGATGATGAAGCATTCTGACTCATGGGATTGTGTCATGCTTGTAGTAAGGTTGGGCATGACCCAACCTTCCAAATTTCATACAAACTATTGGTATGTTCTCATAATCAAGTCAAAAGTCTTTGTCATTGATGAAGATAGTTGGAAGGAGAGGTTTGACTATCTCGACTTCAACCACAATCCTAGTGAACTTTCCATGATGGACCTAAGATGTGTGAGCATCAATCTTGATTAGTTTACAAATCTCATTGTTGATGCTAGTTAGTAGATATTCTAGAAAAGAAACACTAGAAGATTGGGGACCCAGATCCAAAGAAAACCAATTTCTATGGTATTAAATAGAGGGTCTGAAGGAAGGTGACCATGATTGAACTAAAAGATAGTTGTTGAATATTGTTCATGGTCCTCCGTTCAGGTAGTAAGACAGTCATCATGACAAACAAATTGTAAAATATAGTAACCTTGTTCAAGATCCATGACCCAAAATTTGTCTATAGGCGCCCAGATGAGAAAATTTTATTCACTACAGCATTAAATCCAAGATTAATTCCTATCACCTTGAAAATGACAATATATTTCTAGGGTTTAAGAAGAGGATGCAGAACTTTGTTTACAACAGAGAAAGAGGGAAGGAATTTGTTGAGATCAACTTTAACGTTGGAATATTTTAGGGTATCCAGGAAGATGGGGTTGAAGTAAGTTAATGTTCCATTGGGCCTACCACTGACTATTTGAGCATAGTATTTCTTAGTATCTCCCACGGGGTCAGCAAATTTCATCACAGTATCACCATCATTTTGTGTTGTAGTAACTTTATGGTTCTTAGAGGCATGATCCTCTGTTGCATCAGGGTGCCCCTGAGAGAGTGGAGGTATAACAGTAGAGTTCACAAGTAGATCAGTAGGGTGATCATGGTGGGCATGACCATGAACCCCTCTGATCCCCCTGGCACAACCACCTCTACATGAAAACCCTAGGATGATCGTGTGAAAATCCAAACCAAAACTCTTGTATGCCTCTTTTTCATAGATTATATATATATATATATATATATATATATATATATATATATATATATATATATATATATATATATATATATATATAGACACACACACACACACACACACACACACACATATATATATATATATATATATATATATGTATATATATATCTGTGTGTGTGTACATGTGTGCGTGTGTGTGCTATGAAGCTACATTGATCTTGTTCATGTGATTATATATGTGCAAGGATTTCAATTCAATAACTCTACCACATGATCTAGTAATGGACACCAATTCTCCACACAAGGAGTTATACCAACCAAACTCAATTAAGTTAATGTTCACTATCTTTTAATCATGAACCAAAACTCACATATTGTTGGAAAATATTTAGAAATGTATGAGAAATGAGAACCACATATGTTTTTTGATGAAAATAAAAGTACAATTATGGACTAAGAATAATTGACGTGTTTCTTGCTTAAGGAGTGATGAAGTATGACTATTTAAACTCTACATAAAATAATTTTTATGTGTTTGATATGAGATACTTTAGATGTAAACCAATTAAATTGACTTGTTTGAATCCCCTTTTTCATTGTACTTGATCATGGAATTAGGTACACCCACACATTCATTTGGAATAACAGAGGTCATTAGTGAAAAATACCTCTTTAGAAATCATTTATATGGTTAGAAGACTCTATTATATTGGTCATTCATACTATTTGTTTTTGGTAGCTTTAGATTTCATGGTACCAATTATTCTTTTTCATAATTTTAATTGTCATCTAGTTTTTAAATAAATAAAAATACATGTATTGCAACTTAATAGATCATTCTTGATATCTCATACAAGTGTGTCTTGGTTGGCCTATACAACCAGTATTACATGAGTTCAGTATTACACAACCCAATGGTTTTAACTATTACAATTAATCATACTAACCTTTAATTGTTTTGTGCATTCTATGATTACAAATCGAAAATGAATTAGATTCAAGAAAACCTTACATCGACTAGAGTGTATATTTTACCACTATATGTTCACAATAAGGACGAAAATCTAATATTGTCACTTACATTTCATGTATTACCAAAGTAGGCTATGAGAAAATAGAATATATTTAAATGAGATAATAGTTACAATATATTTCTCCTTATACAGGATGTATTGATATTAGATGGAAAGAAACCCCACCAATGTGGGACTAAACATAATAGATAACACAACCATAAATAATAGAGAATACAATAGTGATTAAGTGAATATATTAATATTCCCCCTCAATATGGATCATAGATATCTCTCATGCATAGCTTGTCAAACATATCTACATCTCTTCCTTGTAAGCGCTTTAGTGTATAGATCAACAATTTTGCCTAACTAGTGTATATAAGTGATGTATGCACAAATTATCATTATTTTGATGTCTAATTTGGTTATGTACTTTGTCACTTGTGCTTAATTGAATATCGTTTTAATACATATTTTACCAAATTAGTAAATATCATTTGTGCATCGTTTCTTATATTTTTTACATGTATTTTACATGCATTTTACATGTTTTAATTATTATAATAATTATTTGATTTTATTCATTGATTATTTTATTACAGATAATTATTATTTATTGGAGAAAAGTCAATATTACCAATTTGCAACTCGGTGGTACCGATATGGCATCATAGTACAAATATTGTTTGCTCCAGATCGGAAAGGAAAAAGATTTTTTTACTGTGAAGAAGTCGGTGGTACCAACTTTCAACTCGGTACCACCAACTCAGACGCTACAGACCAAATTTTAATGTGTTAAATCTAACACATATTGTATTAAAAAATTACATTTTAGGTTTCCTCTTGACCTAAACATGTACGATGACTATAAAAGGCTCCATTAGAACATCAATTGAGAGATCTATCACGCGGGGATGATACGACAGCCGAACGGAGGGAGTAAAGTGGAGGAACCCTACCTGACGGACCTCAGAGGCATTTTGGCAGAGGAAATGATGGAAAATCCTCTCCATCTTCTCCAGATCCACTCTTTAACCCCTTCTCCAACTTACTATATCTTGAAATTCATGTTTTACATTTTTTCAACTTATTGTGATACCATGTCGTCTATTTTCAGCTAAAAACCTTAATTCCTTAGTACCCGGGGGTATCCAGGGTATGCATTATGTCTGATTCTTATGACTTAATATATATTTTCCTCTTAATTTTTAATATGAATCTATGGAAATTGCATGTCCTTATTGTGCTTGATCACCACAATTAGCGTATTAGATCCTTAATTACCTGCTGAAAAGGGGATTAAGGGTTAGAAACACATAGGTTCACCCATTTATCAGTGTCCCTTGGGAAAGGTGGGGCATAAGCGGGAGGAGATTACCCAGAGTTAAACCAAAAGCACCTAACTAATGAATCAATTACTATGAGAAAGAAATTGGCTTTATATTAGGTAGGGGAATTACAATGTGAAAGCAGGTAGTTTCTAGCTACATGCTCTTTGTTCAGGATTAGGAAGGAGTTATATTAACAATTAGGGATTAGATTTAGTGTTGCCTATGCTGAAACCAAAAGTCCTAAGGAATTCATCCCTTCTTGATCACAACAACCTTAGTTAGATTTACTTTTTGTTCTTAGTTAATTAAACAACCAATCAACTCTTGTTTTCGGCCTAGCTGATCAATCCTAATTAGTAATAGTCTTTAACCTCACAACTCCCCATGTTCGATAACTCGGGACTCATAATCTCATTTTACTTCGACACGTATACTTGCGTATTACACGCACATTATACACATGGCAAGTTTTTGGTGCCGTTGCCGGGGAGTTGGCACGGTTAACACTACGAAAAGTTAGGATCGGCCACTCTAGGCCATTTTTTTTCTTTCTAAATTTCATTGCTACATCTTTTCCCACAAATTCATTGATGTATATATTTTTTTGAAAATTCACTGCGTTGTCATTTTTAATCTCATTTTTGAGTACCTTTGATCTACAGTTTTTTTTAATCTTATGCAGGTAGTTGAGCGCCATGGAGGCACTTGGAATGAGCAAATTGATGATTGAGTTGATTGTGCAAATGAAGGCCTTGACAATGCAGTTGGGGACCTTAAATCTGAGTAGAACCCCAATTTATGAAGGTTGTAGGTATTCAAGGAAGAAAAATAGTGAAAAGCGTGATGATCACTCATGGAGGGTTGATCCCTATTCATCTTGGAGGGGTCCAAATTGTTCTTTTCAGGATTCATATCAATATGAGAAGCCACAACAACTGTACAATGATGAGGACCAAGACCCATAAATATCATCCAGGATAAAGGAAATGATTACTACCAGGAATGCATGTTTGGAGGAATCACGAAGGGAGCTGGAAAACCATGGAGATAGTCTCAGAGGTTTACAAACTCAATTATCATAGATATTTGCAGATGTCTCAGAGTTAAAGAAGATGAAACAGCAAAATTTGTTGGGGAACACTAAGCCAGACCAATGTCACCAGCAAGTAAAGAGTATTGTTTCCATGGAGAAGGAGTACACCATTGAGAAGACACCAGAAGCACACGTACCACAACCTAAATGTGTCTATGTGCCACAAGTTCCTTTTCCCAATAGCTTGTATGAAAGACCAGGGGGCCTTAGAACACTTGTGAAGTTTGCAAAAGTGAGTGCTCCAACCACTGAAACAAATTCAAGGAGCGGAAAAGAAATTCTAGCAACACAGGACTTGCAAGAAAATACAACCAAAGTCTCCACCACCATTATATCTACTCCCCCAGTTCTAGAGGAGGTGCCCTTTTAGAAAGTGCAAGTGAAGGTTCTACTCAGTAGTGGACTAGTCACAGTCAACAAGAAGGTGCCTACAACGGAGAAGGTCCATCCACAGGTCACTCCTTCCACTCTAGAAGTGCCAAATCAGGATATCAAATCAGGATTAGGGGAGGATATCCCCAAGGTGCTATACTTTCCTCCACATAGGAGAACAGGCCAACTAGAGGTGTCATTTCTGAATCGTTTGAAGTCTGGAATGAAGGACAAATTTCAGAAGTTTTGTGGTCACTTATCTTTAAGGATTGGTGATGACAAGGTGGAGTTCAGATTGTCACATTATTCACCACCTTTTCGTGATAACATAGGTTAGAGGGAAGTTTCATGTCAAGCCTAAGACATAAAATAAGGACACTTTGTGGGAGGCAACCCACCAATTAGGACTATCATATTCGATTTTCTTTGGATGATTTTTTGTTCATTAGTTATATGTTCTTATTATAAGTAGTTCATTTGATTTCATAGATTGTTGATATCTAGTTTGATGCAAGTAAAAATGGTATCTTGATGTGTGTATTCAATGTGTAGAAAATCACTAAGTCGGTACCACCGACTACATAATCAGTGGCACTAACACAGGCTACCAAATCCATGTGAAGATTATTAAAGAGAGATTTTAAGGAGTTGTTTCTTCATACTATCACCTACAATCCTCAAACATGAGCTCATAGATGGATCCCACCCACCCTTTTTTTTTCCTAGATCTCATCTCACATATCGGTACAACCATTCTATTTGTTTTCCTTTTCTTTTGACATTGTGGACAATGTCATATTCAAGCTTAGGGGAGGAATGGAACGATGCTTCTATCATAATCTCTTGCATCTTTACTTTTTATCATATATCTACATGTTTAAAAAAAAAAATAGATTTTCCATCTTTATTTTTAGGGCCCTCTTCCATCTAGTGTAAGTGTGGATGAAATTTAAACTTTTAGTTAGGATTAGACGCTCTTTGATGACGTAGTGTCATTTTTTCAAAAATGTGCTCTCAAGCTTTGTTCTTTACACTAAATTGCTATGTTTAAGAGTACATAAATGGAGGAATTGTTTGGATTAGTCATCTTGAAGACATACTAATTGAATGAAAAACCTAACTTAACCCTATGGCTTGTGTTATGACGATGATGTTTGAGTCCAAACCAACCAAACAATAACATGATCTTTAATGTGAATTCTAGAAATAAACTCTAAGGTTACCCTATTACACAAGTTGATAGAAGAGGGACATATCATGGTTGGGAAAGACATTGTCTCTTAGTCATGTAATCTCATCCACCTTCCATTCATCTTAATTCACCACCATAGGATGATCAAGTTTAATCCAAGTTATTTTCCTCTTGTATGCATTACATGGCATGATAGGAAGCATATAGTTAGTTCATTTTATTATGCATTAGAAAAAAAAAATTCATATCATCTTTTGAGCATTTGTAGTTTGCATAAAAAAATCGCATATAGTTTCATTTGCATTGCATATTTTATAAGGTGTTACATATTTGTTATCTTCTACGATCTTCTCTCACAAAAGAGTGTAAAAAAAGTTGTATCTCCTTACTCTTTCTCCAAAAAAAATATATAGAGAGAGAAAAAAGCCCAAGCATGAACTGTTCATCTTGCTAAAAATAGGGCAAGGAAAAAAAGAGTTATTGAAAAGAAAAAGAAAAAAAATAGGAGAAAAGGAGGAAAAGGATTTTAAGTTCAATGCCATATTCTCTCTAAGCAACAAAGGAGGGGATTGTGGATCATTTTATAAACACCTTTCCACTTATACTCATCATTAGGATGAGACATCCATTGCATGCATCATTCCACCAAAATAAAAATAGTCATTACAAGTCATACATTCACATTTTATCCATCATATAGGTGCATTGTATTTTTACTTCTTGCATAAATAATTTGGATGATTCTTGTGAATCCTATTTTCATAGCCACCCATCTTTTCCACCCATTGCTCTACATGGTAGGCCACCATCATAATTAATCCCCTCATCCATGTTTATTTGGGGATCTACTTCCAAGTAGTTTATTTAGGTAGATCAGAGCAATGTAGATAGAGAGATCACATGGTGCATCAAGCATGTGTCCTACTGACCATGATATTAACTGCTTCATATTGATAGTGTTTTTTATTAATCTTATTGTGGACATCTTTTATAAACATTATTGATCGGTTTAGAGTAGTTACTTGTTCAGTGGTTGGAGAAGACCAGTTTGGAACTGACTGGTGGAGGGTGGTTAGGAAAAATAATTCATAGGTACATGTCTTCTTGCTGACTATTACAAACAAATCTAAGAGTAGTGTTGCTTGATGACGAGCAATATTCAAGCTTAGGGGTGTGATGTATGCACAAATTATTGTTATTTTGATATCTAATTTGGTTATGTACTTTGTCATTTGTGCTTAATTGAATATCTTTTTAATACATATTTTACCAAATTAGTAAAAATCACTTGTGCATCGTTTCTTATATTTTTACATGTATTTTATATGATTTAATTATTATAATAATTATTTGATTTTATTCATTGATTATTTTATTACAGATAATTATTATTTACTGGAGCAAAGTCGATACTACTGATTTGCAACTCGGTGGTACTGACATGGCATCAGAGTACAAATATTTTTTGCTCCAGATCAAAAAGGGAAATGATTTTCGGTACCACCGACTCAGATGTTGCAGACCAAATTTTAATGTGTTAAATATAACACATATTGTATTAAAATTTACATTTTAGGTTTCCTCTTGACCTAAACATGTACGCTGACTATAAAAGGCACCATTAGAACTGTAATTGAGAGATCTATCATGGGGGATGATACGACAGCCGAACGGAAGGAGAAAAGTGGAGGAACCCTACCCGACGGACCTCAGAGGCATTTTGGTGGAAGAAACGATGGAAAATCCTCTCCATATTCTCCAGATCCACTCTTTAACCCTTTCCCCAACTTATTGTATCTCGAAATTCATGTTTTACATCTTTTCGACTTACTGTGATACCATGTCGTATATTTTCGACTAAAAACCTTAATTCCTTAGGATCCAGGAGTAGCCCGGGTATGTATTGTGTCTGATTCTTATGAGTTAATATATATTTTTCTCTTAAATTTTGAGTATGAATCTATATAAATCACATGTCCTTATTGTGCTTGATCACCACAATTAGTGTATCAGATCCCTAATTATTGTTGAAAAGGGGATTAAGGGTTAGAAACACATAGCTTCACCCATTTATCGGCGTCCTTTGGGAAAGGTGGGGCATAAACAGGAGGAGATTACCCAGAGTTAAACCAAAAGCACCTAACTAATGAATCAATTACTATGAGAAAGGAATTGGCTTTAGATTAGGTAGGGGAATTACACTATGAAAGCAGGTAGTTTCTAGATACAAGCTCTATATTCAGGATAAGGAGGAAGTTATATTAATAATGAGGGATTAGATTTAGTGTTTCCCATGGTGAAACCAAAAGTCCTAAGGAATTCATCCCTTCTTGATCACAACAACCTTAGTTAGATTTACTTTTTGTTCTTAGTTAATTAAACAACCAATCAACTCTTGTTTTCGGCCTAGCTGATCAATCCTAATTAGTAATAGTCTTTAACCTCACAAATCCCCGTGTTAGATAACTCGGGACTCATAATCTGATATTACTTCTACACGTACACTTGTGTATTACATGCACATTATACGCATGGCAATACGAAGTAGAGAATTTATTGTCTTTGCAACTTCTTTGAAAAGTGACAATATACTTAAATATTCTTTGTTTGTTCATGGATTTTTGGCAATGAATTTAGTAGCTTTGTTCTCACATAACATATATATGGGAGTAGATATAGTTAATCTAACTTCATTAATAAGAATCATACCCAAAAAATGCATGTTGTATGAGACATAGTTTTGTATTCTGGCTCAACACTAGACTAAAACAATTTTCAACTTTTGACCATGCTAATATACAAGGTATCCACCAACATAAGAGCAATATCCCACAAGTAGATCTATAGTAAGTAAAACTGTATGCATAATCAACATCAGAATACCCAATAATATCAATGTGATCCTATTGGAGTAGAAGTAGACCTTTACCACAATTAGAATTCAAGTATCTCAGACGTCCCAGTCACATTGTCTATGTTTTTCAAGTAATCGAGTGACAAGCTCAACTATAGTAGTAATATTTTCACCGGTAATAGTAAGATATATCAACTTTACAAAAAAATTTATATATCTTGATTGATCACGAAATAATGATCCTTCTTCACTAATTTTTGCATTAAGATCTAGGGGAGTGGTATCAGGCCAAGTCCTCGTCATGCCATTTTCTTTTAAGTGGACCATACAAGGTGGATGTTTTTCCACATCCAAGAGTTGTAAGTTTTACTCTCAGTGGACCATACACAACAATGTATTTGAGCCATTCCCAATCTTGACATTAATCATGATCATACACATATCTTAATTAGAAATAACCACATGTATTGGTCATAATCATAGATGAGAAAATTAACTTGAAACCATAATAATATTCATGATCAATTTTGTTGCGCATATTTATTAAAACTATATACAAGATATCATAATAATTGTTTCTCATAAATATACAAATAAATAACCCTTGTCTAATACTTGATACTCGACATGCATGATATACTTACCTGTGAGAGAAGAAGTTTGAAATTAATGTGCTTTTCATTAATCAATTAACATAAAATCCTAATCTAAGTCTTATAGGAAAACATGATAAAAGATGATCAAATTAGATCTTGAAAACTTGAGAATCAGATTCCTTATTTCCAAAAACTGATGCAATTATTATGGATCTATTAAGAACTGAATAATTAGAAAACTCTAAAAATACATGTGGATGATAGAGTCAACCTATCCCACAAAGGTGGCTCAATCAGACTTAGACACTTGGGCATCACATGCTCAAAAGAATCACAGTCTATTCTTTTTTATGGACTCCAGAAAACAAGATATCACCATGGATGGTGTGACAAATTAAAACTCTTATATGAGGGTAACCAAAGAAATAGTTGTGATGTATCATATTTTTCAATCAAGCATCAAGGAAATCATACATAGATGCAATCCCCAAATTTAAAGACATAAAACAACCAGATATAAGGATCCAAGCGCCCTAATCAGAACTTCATGATCTGAAAAAACTCAAAGATTTAACATAAAGGTCCCATGATATCCCGAGACTCTAGGACCATCTTACACCATGGAGGGAACAAGGGACCAGGTCGAGCATTGTCAATGAGGGAAAAAACCTCAAAAACAAAACATTGCCCAAAACCCCCATGGACAAACCAAACCAATTGTGGTGGATTTTTCCATAACAATGGCCAAAGATAGCTACAAAGCTCAGGAAACTAGAATATAAGTAAAATGATGGGAAGGATAATTACATGATGTCGAGTCAAATAGTCACACAAAACTATGTGGTACTTCCCAAATATGGTATGAAGCCTCTGAGTTGTATGTAGTGGTCATCGGTGCCAGCTTGAAATGTTAGAGAGGACCAGACAAAATGGAACATGGAGACTATGAGGGAGTTATAGGAGGGGTTTCTAGAAGTTAATAATAGTTTTTGAATGTCTGAAGGTGATTTTCATAGAGATACTTATAGTTTCCATGACCTAGATTAGCGTGGAGTTATGAAGGAGAGTGGATCAGGGAAGGGGAGGAAGTTAAGATTTTTTGAGGGACTATACCTGACGAGACCTTGTTAAGGTATGGTTTTATTTCTTTATCTAGATGGTGCTAATCAAGATCTGGGATCTTTATATGGTATATTTTATAATAGAGGGAGATGGAACAAAGAGATGTTTCAAGGCCTGACTTCTCTGAACTCTATTTTTTTGGCGAGGGAGAAGGTATCCTCGCTCGTGGATGACTCTACCATCGCAATTCCTACCCAGACAAGGATGCTATCTCCTTACAGAGGTTATGTGACACTCCTTGCATATTGAGACTTAAGTTCTAAAGTAAATATGAAAATATTCAAGGTTCTTTAGTACTTCTATGTGTTTTCTTTCTAAATTAAATTGAGGTAACTCAGATTATCCAAATATAATTAAAATTGTTATCCTAGGTAATTATAGGGATTCGAAACTAAAAATAAACTTAGTTCTCTATTTTGAGAGTCACAATTATCTAAACAAAAATTATTTGGTAAACATCATTTTAACTATGTAAATTCATCTAAAAAGGGTTAAAGTCTCAATTTCAAATAATAGTATATTGTTGTCATATTTCACCTATTTGAATTCTATGGATCAATATATATACAATTATTTGGGAAATTTCACTTTAAAACCTAATGTGATACGTATTTGTTAGTTAGGCTATCTTTTGTGTACAAATATATGTCTTAATTTTGATTAATTCATTAACTATTTTTTTAGATGTTTCAATTCTACCCAATGTATAAAAAATTTGTCCTCAAGATTTCTATGTGTTACCCACCTTAGGGTTCTACTTACTCAAAATTTTTGTAACATATACATGACATAAACACATTCATATAACTAAATCCAATGTTATAAATGGGTCATACCCTCTTCATTCGATTCATCCTCAAACTTTGCAAGCTTCTAACCAAAACCTAAATCTCCACTATCCAATTGAATTAGGTTTAGCTAGGTATTCAATTTAGGTCTTATTTATCAACTCTCTCAATAGAACATATGGATCTATGTTGGCCATATGCAAATATAAAGGTATGATAACTCATCATACTTTTATCCAAGATCTTAGTTGCATACGTGTTCCATCCACATATTCTATCAAAAAGAACTAGAGATGCACAACAAGTCTTTTGTGCCTTTGATGTTTCCTCTAAAATTCTCAATCGTATATCCAACACCATTGAGAAGAGAGAGAACATGTCACAAGCTATGATAGAGTTAATACAAAGGATCCAAATGAAACAACTCCCATCTCTAATACATATGTCAATTACATAATTCAATACTTATATTTTCTCAAGGCTCCTACCACATACATTCCTGAAATAGTAGGGATACATACTCTAACTATTGACTTCATATCTTATCTTCTTTTGTTTTCTATAATCCATGGAGAGACATATAAGATACATGTGAAAAAATGAGAAATGTCTAGTGTTCAACTATAATTTTTTCTCTAATATCATATTGTAACATCTCACTTTTTCAAACATATCAAATACTGAGCAGAAACACAATTATCAAGAAAGATGCCTCAAACATGATAATCATTTCATAAAATAAAGCTTCATTCAACCAACTTAGGATAACAAATCCAATTGTCATGTATCAAGTTCCATAACATAAAAACTTAAACTTTAAACTAAGCTAAGCTAGTACATGATCGTCATACTCAATGAAAAGGTAAACTAAATTCCATAAGATTGTTGGCACCCCACTGGGGATAAACTCCTAGAATTGTCCATGGGATGTATACTCCTTATCTAAGCTCATTTATCCTTCTTTCCTATGGATATCACATCCCAATCTGTGCAAAACAAAATAGAAAAAAATTTAGAGTAGGTGGAACTGATTTCATTATATGAGCAACTAAAAAACTATATTTTTGAAAAACATGAATTTAACATCCTATGTTGTCCTATAAATTATCTTAATATTTATTTCCTTTGTCATTGATATTATTGTCTTGGGTTGACTACATTTTCCTTCATATATATTGTTGTTATCTTAGATCTTGATAACTAAAACTACTCTCAAGAGCTTGAATATGTACTTTCCGAAGTACTCATTGCACTTAGGATCTTGATAAATAACACTACTCTTAAGAGCTTGAATATGACACCGCTCTCAAGATCTTGAACATGCGCTAGAAAGGTGAGTAACTTGGAGGGAACAACATAAATAAATTATCTTTTACTTAACATTAATCTTGAGATTACTAATTTGAAACATTAAATCTTAATTAATGAAGATGCACATTTCATAATCATAATTATGTATAAGAACATTATATTAAAAATCACAATCTTATTCACAATGTTTTTGTTGAAAGCATTCATTAAAACTATATGCTTGATATCAATATAACTAATTCTCATAAATATACATATAAAAAGTGCTTATCAAAAACTCGATACTCAGCATGCAGGATCCACTTACCGGTGAGAGAAAGAAGTCTTGTCAAGTCTCTTGAGGCTGATGGAAACCCTAATGTCTTGAATTAAATTACTTTTCATTGATAATAAAAAATTCTAAACTCAGTCTTATAGGAAAACATGGTCATATATTTACCCAATTTAGTCTTGAAATCTCAAAAATTAGATTCCTTATCAAAATACCTTTCAAAATATTTGTTCTACTAATTTTTCTT
Source organism: Alisma plantago-aquatica (assembly GCA_963693085.1). Taxonomy (NCBI): domain Eukaryota; kingdom Viridiplantae; phylum Streptophyta; class Magnoliopsida; order Alismatales; family Alismataceae; genus Alisma; species Alisma plantago-aquatica. The sequence goes on along the minus strand of OY856412.1, from coordinate 144,240,125 downwards.
ACACAATGACCTAATTATTTCATATAGGATCTGGCTAATTTGTAAACTCCAAAGGCCATGTGGATGATGGGGTATACCAGTCCCACAGAGGTGACCCAACAAGACTCTTCCACTGGGCATGGCCTGCTCAAATGAAATGGGGTCTATTCTTTTTATGGACTTCAAAAATCCAATATCACCCATGGATGGTGTGACAAAAAACATTGATATGAGGGTAAAATAGAGAATAGTTGTTGTGTAAGTTCTTAGATCAATAAGTAAGGAAACCGTACAGAGACTCAAGCTCTGGACTTAAATACTAAAAGAAACTAGGTAGAATGATTGAAGTGCCTTAGTTGCAACCTCTTAGTCTAAGAAAACTTGACGATATAACATAGAGGTTCCATGACAAGCCAAGATGCCAGAACCTTCTTCTGCCATGGAGGGAACGAGGGAGCATGTTGGGAAGTGGCTATGAGGTAAAAACCTCAAAAGGAAAGCATTGATCAAAACCTCCATAGCCAAACCAAACCATCTGTGGTGGACTCATTTGGAACAAACTCTGGATATGACTACATAGCTTAGAAAATTAAAAAATAGGTAAATAGAGAGGAAAGAGACTTACTTTATAAAGAGTTAAATTAGCCACAAAAAACCCATTTTGCACTTCACAAAGATGGTTTGAAAACTCTACACTATCTATAGTGGTCAAGGGTGCCATCGTGAATCATTAAAGGGAACTAGACAAGATGGAACACTAAGACTATGAGGGAGGTACCTGAAGGGGTTTTTGGGAGTTGTTTGAGATTTTTTGAAGGTCTTAATGTGATTCTCATAGAGATACTTATATATTAAGTGACATGGATTAGCATGGATTTATGTAGGAAACAAGAAGAGGGAAGGGAACAAAGTCAAAATTTGTCAAGATCTGTACTTAAAGAAACCTTGTTAAGGTAGGGATTGATCTGTTCATCTTGATTGTGTGAATCCAAATCTAGCATATTTATATGGTAGGATTTATAATAGTGCGAGTCAGAACCACAATATGTTTTTAGGGTTGAGTCCTCTGAACTCCAGGAACTGGTTGAGGGACAAGGTATCCCTTCTAGTGGATGACTCTATCATCGAGAGTATGACCCAGAAAAGGATGCTCTCTATCACTAAAAGTGGTTTCATGACACTGTGTGTATATTGAGAGCTAAGTTCTAATGTAACTAGGACAATATTCAAGGTTGTCTAGTACTTCTAGGTGTTTTCTTTCTAAATTAATTGAGGCAACATGGACTATCCAAATATAATGAAACCTGATATCCTAGGTAGTTAGAGGGCTCAAAGTCTAAAAATAAACATAGTTATATGTTTTAAGAGTCACATATATCTGAATTAAAACTATGGGATGAAACTCATTTTAATTATTTAACTCAAATAGGGTAAAAGACTCCAATTCAAAGTTCATATGTTTTTTTCCTATTTCATATTTTTGTACTTTATTAGGTCATTATAATTATAGTTATTTAGTTAATTACACTTTAAACCATAATGTGATACTTATTCATTAATTAAGATAATTTTTTCATGCAAATATGTCAAGGCCTTAATTTTTATTAATTCATTCATTAGTTTTTTTAGGGTGTTTCAAAAATCGAATAATATATTGAGTGTAGCATATGGCCACTAGGCAAAAACACTCAATACTTCCATGAGGATCGTATTTGATAGAAATTCCCATCTACAACCAGTAAGAGAGTAGTCAAAAGGACCAACAAGATCACATGTGTGACGTTCTTAGAGAGCATGGAAGCCTTCCATCTAGGATGAGATAGAACCTCATCAACATATTTGAGTATCAAAATAGTAGACTAAGAATTTGTAAAGGCTGAAATGTAGGACACTTCCACTTAATCTTGCACAAGGAAATATGCTTTTCTAACTCAAAATAATCATAAAAATGAGTAGATACAATATTACCCTCATTGTAGGGAGAATCTACAACATAAGTGGAAGAGTTGGATGTGACAGATGCCACAGAAGTGTTAGGTTTACAAAGTTGATAGACCTATAGAGATTTGACAAGGCTAGGAAAAGGTGATGATACCATTGGAAGAGGAACTCATCAATAATAGAGACAAGTTGTCGTCCAAGAGAGTAACCATAACAAGATAAGACATGGGTTTTCTAAAAAAAAACAACATCAACATTGACAAGTACTCATTTTTTAATAGGATCAAAATATGTGTTCCCTTTTTTACCATGGGGATATCCAAGAAAGATGCACTCAATAGAGAGAGGAGAAAATTTTCCACACTTGGGCTTTTGGTTTTTCACAAAACAAGTGCAACTAAAAACACAAGGTGGTAGAGGAAACAAAGGTGCATCCGAACACAAAATTTGAGATGGAATTTTGTTATGAATCATAGAAGAAGATATGTGGCTAATCAGAATATAGATGATCACCAAGGCATCGGGCTAGAAACAATTAGGAAATGGGAGTGAAATATAATAGTACAAGCAATATCAAGCAATGCCATTTTGATGAGGGTATAAGGGAAAGAAGTTTGATGCAAAGAACCCATATCAAAAAGTAAATGCTTTAGATCTGGTTGACTATATTTAAGTGTGTTCTGATTGCAAACCTTTTATGGTTTTGAAGAGTTGGGTTCTAATTTCATCAAGAATCATTCAGATTAATTGAACACCAGATCTATCTTTTATAAGGTATAGCCATGTATCTCCTAATAAATAATCAAAGAAGCAAATAAAATATTGAAAATCACATCTATATGAGATTTTGTAGGGAACACACACATAGGAGTATACAATATCAAATGGTTTTGGACTATTGATGGAATGTGTAGTAGGAAAAGAGGAATGAGTTTTTTTTAATGTAAAGTTGACACAACTAACATTCAAAAGAGAAAGAAGACTCAAAAAGTACATGATGAAGTTTGATAGTCAAAGGATGTCCCATGAACATATTCCATTGAAGAGGTGAAACCAAAGAATATATTCTCAAATTATAGTAGTGAGGTAACACATATAGATAGTAAAAGACATAAAATCCTCCATAACCCCCACTAATATTCATCCTTGTGAGGAGATCCATAATATACAATGAAAAGGCATGAAGGTAATCACACAATTAAGTATTTGTACAAGCTTGATGATAGATAATAAATTGACAGGAAACTTAGGATCATATAAAATTGAGGATAAGGATAAACTAGGATTAGGATTAGCAATCATTGTGCCAATTACTATAGATTGGGGTCCATATGTCAGGAGGATTGAGCGAAGGATTGTTGTTTGGTAATTTTTTTAACAAATCAACATAACCAATAATGTGCAATGTAGCACCAGAATAAAAAATCAACTTGTTTTTATTACAATAGGGTGATGGAGTAGATAAAAAGATATTCTTCAATGATGAAGTAGTAGCATTTGCAATACTTATAAGTTTATCAACACTACCTTTGGATAACATGACATGATCTTTAGGATAAGTAAAACAAGTTTCATTAGTAGGAGTGCTTGTAGTCTCAGAGACTTGATTAGTCTAAGTCAATTTTCCATGTTTGAGCTAATATTTGTCTTACATGTGAATTGTGTGCTTTCAATAGGAACAATAACAAGGACCAGTGGGATGACCTCAGCCACACCATATACCCCTATAGTCATAGAAAATGAGGAGGTATTGGTAAGACATTACAGTCATTTGTGACCTTATAAACAATTAGAAGTGGATGAGTCGCCAAAACCTGATTAGCCAAATAGAGACTAAGCCTGGGAGACTGCACAAGAACTACACAACTATAATTTCTTAGAATTTATTTTATAATGTATTAAGATCATTAGTTAGATGGTTATGTAATTCAATGTGATGACCCGTTACACTAAACGAGATTACTCTAAACATAAAACATAATCAATCACTAATTAACCACATTACCAAAATATATGGGTAAATTAAAACTAATTTCAACGTCAGCACCCATTTAGAAATATTTGTATAAGAGCCCAACATCTTTCTTATATCCATACTATGCCAAGAATTTGATACAAATTGTTCTATAACCTTAGCTACAACATATATACACAGGAGAACAATATTTGTATATGCCACACAACAAATATTAACATGCTAACAAAATTATGATTCGTTTCAAACACCATATACAAACTTTTCTTGCCCGGACCTGAGAGTACAGAGACGACTCTAGGACACACTAGACATCTAATCAACTTTCTCAAAGATTGATTACTATAGCTCCTCTTTGCTGCCACATGTTTGTTTTTGTCACTTCCAACAACCTAAAAAAATGTGGCGAACCACAAGGGTGATACCCATGTCCCAGAAAGAGATATAACCTCCAACAACATTTATTGATTCCAACATTTTTAAGTAATGAGATAGTTTAAGCAGTTAATCATATAACAAATAAGCTCAACAGTACAGATGATTAACAAAATACATAAAGGAACATATAATAACTATCTTCATTAGCCAGACTATTCTCATATCCCTATTAATAGTATAATGAGTCTAGCAGCATGAGCATCTCTAACATCATGAATAAATGTAGTATCATATGCATAGCTAACAACATCAGCATGTCTAACAGGTTGAAAATTATCAACATCATAAGAAGAGCTAACAACATAAGCACTACTATCTGGATAAGCATGATTAGTAATATACGCATCTCTAGTTACAAAGGCATGTCTAGCATGCTAAACATAATTAACAACATGAGATAGCTAGAATCATGATTATAATCAGTAGTAGCAATATAGTTATCAACACAAGCATAGCTACTGTATGTATGCATCTACAATCTTAAGCACATCCACAATCTAAGTATATCTACTATCTCTTAATTGCACTAAGCATCATCTTTATGTAAAGATAACAAACAAGGGTTATCATCCAATGTGAAATGTCATGTATAACCCTAAGAAAATATGCTACACAGTTGTATTACATCTTTTAATACGCCCTAGGGAGTTTGAGTCGTACCACTCAAAGTCCAGCTGACCACCCCTTGATCGTAATCAGTTCCATATAGGATCTTGGAAGAGTCGAACTCCAAGATCATCTCCATACTCAGTCAGAACGAGATTGCACCACAGTGACAAATAGTCAAACTACAAAATAGCGACATATAGTCATGTAACTAGCCCACCTTGGTACTAGTCATGACACTAGCATATAGGTTATTCAAACCCAACCACTACGGTACAATTGCAGTTGTACTCTAATCACATCATGTTATAATCACTGAGACACGACCAAAGTCATTCTCAAAAAGTGGGCTAGGTATGACTAAAACCATCCTCCTAAAACACTTGGTGTTAGGATGACAGGCACCCCACATACTCAATAGTATATGGTCTGAATTTCCCTTAGGAATACTCGTTTCACCATCCAGTAAGTTCTGACATTGAAGATGGTTCTATGGCACATGACACTACATGATTAGGGTTTCACTTGATTAATTATCTCCAATTGGGTGAATTAACTCTGCATCAAAAAAATGGACATACAAACCCTAATTCATATCTAGAAAGCATATAAGTATCACAACTTCAAAAGTTATAAAATATGTAAAACACAATTTCTCATCTCATCATCACATGCTACCATTCACTTGTCATTAATGAAACAACACTAGTCATCATACTATCACAAGATATAAATCCTTTTCACAATATCAAAGGGTAACAACCCTTATCAACCCAAGAGGATTACACCTTATTCAGGGCTCAACCATGCCCATAGATCATTAAGACCATCATACTATTCTCTGCAAGATCATCATTATCATTCCATGACTTATAGAAAGGCTCAACAACATCACTTACATACAATACACCAGATCAGCACAATATTGCATTAATGAGCTAGGAGATATACATAAACAATCACAGAAGGGTTCAATAAGAATATTCCTTTATTACATCAACATGCAAGGAATCTAGATATGATTAATCATAATCATATTCATAATGCACATGTTTAGCATAAGAAAGTATCAAACATGTGGCTATGATAACCACCAACTAACACATTAAGGTTATGATCATATTAAGGAGATTATTTCACCATCATGCCCTCATATAAGAAGGTTAAACATGAATACACATCTTATATATTTGCATTAGAGTTAGGTTCAATAAGATAAATTATATTAATGGTACTAATCAGAACTCATACCCAAACCCTAACTCACGGCATCCCCATTGGATCATGGATGCATAAGGTGAAGCATCACCATCATATTCCATACTATTATCAAGTATGAACGCACACATAAATCAAGGTGTAACCATATGGTTGTATCATACTAGGGTTTCAACAACAATAAGAGAGTACTCCAGGATTGTATTAATCATTCAAGGACTATTCATACCCAATTACCATCATTTAGTTATATTAAAGCTAGGTATAACAAGCTATACCTCATTCGGGTTACCCATTAATTCATTGTGGTGATTATAAATCATAATCATACAAGGGAAAGGGTAATACTACAAGTTTATGGCATTGAACCATCAAATTCACATCATTAGAATAATAACATTACACTACACACTTCACCAAAAACAATGGGAATATTGAGGCATCAACTTCTAACCATTAAATGTTGAAAAGGTAAAGACATTGGTCGTTTACATAAGTAAACATCTTAAACAAACCACCTATGAAGTCATTGAGTTGTGCACTAGAAAGAGACACCATCTAACCCTAGACATCCCTTGATTAACAACACAAAAAGTTCCATTGAGAGTAGGGTAAAACCCACAAGCGATTGTTTATTTAAAACAAGCCATCAATAAATGAGCTTCTTAAGTTGATCTAATATAGGAAACCATTTAAATAACTTTATTAGGACCAAAATATTACATTTAGGCATCATTCCAATTTATTGGTTGAAGAAACATTAGATCTTAACCATTAGGTCAAGTTCATATATTAAAACCATCAATTGGAGTATAGGTCCGACCATTGCATCAAATGACCCAAGAAACCATTGGTTTAAGGCTTAATTGATGCTACACCTACATGCTTAACTAACCATAGGATGTGGAGACCTGATCCACCATCACTAGTGACAATTAAGTCACCATAGGTTGTTAGATCAACACTATATTTATTAATCACCATTGAATATCAAGCTAATGTCACCATTGATTGATAGCATCATTAGGGTACTTAGTTGTTGATCATTAAGCTTATAATTAGGCCAAAACATGACCTAAGGGGTGAACGTCAGTTGACACCCTCGGTCACCATCATCAATTTTTCTGAAGACAACACCATAGGGTTGTTGCAATGGTACCATCATTGGGTCATGGGTTTATAGGAGAAATCAGCTTAAAACCCTAAAATTGACCATTGGTTGATAGGTGCTTAGCACCATAGGTTGTCAAAACAACCTGATACAATTCATATTATACCTTAGTAATAACGTACACATGATCAAAGGTTCATATATAGCTGAAATCAAAACAAGGAATATTATAAAAATTGAAATCCAAGTCAAGCATAGCTTTTTAGTGCATGGATCATCATTGAAAAGCAAGAACATGAGCTAGCAGGCTTATGGTAAGAAATAAACGTAGAGAAAGTTATAAAACTTGCCTCTAATTAGAAGATAAAACCCCAAGCAGAAGAAAACACAAGTAGGTAGGGTAGAAAATCCAATAATAAGTTGTGAAGTTGTCCATCTAGCACCTTTCTTCATCAAATGAGCAAACCCTAAGCATATAGAACAAGAAATGTAGGGTTTTAGTGCTTTAGAGAAATTTGTAGCATAGAAAAGCAAGGTTCTGACCTGTAGGAAGGTCTAAGGAAGGAGAAGAGCAAGATAAATGGAGAAGAAAGGGAGAAAACAACTTGCCTTGGTCGAAATTCCTAGAAGATGACCTTGCAAACCCTATGTAGGGCTAGATGGAGCTCTAGGAGACCTTCTTATCCAAAAGAGGTTGTTTTCTACCTTAGATAACTTGGTTCCACATAAAAACTGAGTGGAGTTGTTTCTACAGGTTATAGGAAAGAGAAAGCAAGCAAAGTTTCATATTTGGGCAAGGAAGAGGTAAATATAGCCCATGGATAACGATGGAAGCAAGCATGAGGTGTAAAAGTAGCTTCCCCATGTGTCCATGGCCTTAAAATATTAAGAATATACAAGAACACACACAAGAAAGCTCCCCCACCATCCATATAGACCTGATTAGATATCCTTTGTCGAATTTCCAAGCCAATCAAATAATTCATTAGTTGATAGCTACTAAAGGTAGCTCATGCATGAAAGGGTAAACCCTAAAATACCCTTAGAGAAAACACCTTCAAACCAAGGTTTAACCACGAGCCCCATGGATAAAAAAGATAAAAAATGATAAGATAACATATAAGAAACATAATTCATGTGACAAATTGCAAAGAAAACCTCTCAATTGGGTAAATTGTAGAAAAGTCTAAAACATGCATAAAATTGCATAACTTGCAGAAACAGTGTCCAAACTGGACCAAACTTGAAAATTAAGCTTGTATTATGATTAAAAAGCATATCAAAATATTATATTAATTTTATAAGAATTAAATTATTATAATTAAGCTTGTTCAACACTTTAAGCAAGGTTAGGGGTCTCACAACCATAAATCCCTAACAGGGATTTCGTCCCCAAAATCCAAGGTACACATAGATGGACACTTATCAAGCACCTCATCCTAAATATTCAACATTGTTACGTTCATCACATGATGACGTCACATGTTTCTCATAGAAGATATATTCTTCTCTTTTAATTCATACATATCTTATCTTGGGTCAGCACAAAACCCCCACATAAGAAGACATTTGCAAATATGGAACATAGAAACTTGTGGTGCCACCTGTACAAATCTAAAAGTAACTTTCAAATTTAAATTATATCTATCATCCTAAAATTATATCTATTGTATCAACACATTACTCAAAAGTCATACTCATTGGCTCTTATCAAACATAGAACATTATGTATATCTTATCATATGTAACTTTACAAGGTCTCATCTCTATGCTCCTTTAATGGTTGTTTTAATTAACAAATCAATCAACCATGTAGGCATCCCCTAATTTTCAAGAACTATGAGGAATATGTTTTTAAAGAATTCTCCAATCATCTCAATGGTGGACTAACCATCTGTTTGGTTGAAGAATCAAACACTTGTATGTAACCGTTAACAAATATAACTTCCTGATTGACCTTGTTAGAGGTGGATCAATGACATTGTCTTCATCTTATCATGATTCACCTAACATACTTAACAGAGGTATCATAACTCTAAGAGGATACTCTATTCAAACCCCAACTCACTCTTGCTAGAATTTTCACATGTAAGTACAGTTGTTTCAACATTCTTAAGGTTTAGCAAATATGTTGACCATGTTATTGACCATCTTTGAAATATATACCTTGAGATGTCATCATCCAAAGCTTGCTACAACTTATAAGACATGACCTGAACATTGTGTTCCTCCTATTCCTAAATTCTATTAGTACATTGGTTAGTCTAAAGGACATAACCATAAACTCATCATGGTCATATAACTTATGTCATCCAATCTAACTCTTATGCATTAATATTTGATCCTAGGTTTATCTTAAAGGAACACGGTAGAACATGTCTACTGATCAACAAACCATCTATCATTGATAGTGGTCTTGCCCAGCTATCACTGAACCATACACAACATTATAGAATCACTTTTTTTTCTTCCAAACAACATTTATAGGGTCATCATCAACTCTCTCTCTCTCTAAGGGAGAGGAATACTTGGAATATTCATTTAATAAACATTTCCAACCTTTACATACTTCCCATATTGTTGATACATCTTGGATACTATGATTCATTTCCTTGGTATCCACATCATGCACTATAAGGAACTCACATCCTTATCTCATCTACTTTTACCAACATAAAAAAAATATAAAGACATATAAGAGGAGTCTTCCTAATTATTGGAAGGTTCAAAAGTAAACTCATCATAAAATTTATGATGTTGGAACCATAGTCCAAGCAATCATATGCTATAATAATCTATCTACCTTGATGTTTACAATGAATCCACACATACCAAGTGGCAATGATCCACTTGAAAATGGTGTCCAAGAAAGGAAAGAAATAAAGGGAAACATACTTCCCACATCATAGAAACATTGTTCAAGGGTCACTAGAAAAAAGGTTAGCAATTCTATTTTCATTATATAGGTTACAACTTCTAATGTATCATTTTACCTTTTTCATTTCAGGTTCCTTTCCATTAGCATAGGAATCATCATGATTAACATATCTCATTATTCTTTCCTTGATGACTATTTATCACACTTGGTTATGTTCTCTTATTTTATTATGTTTTTTAACCACTTATCGACAGGTAAATCATCATATTCCACATTTTCTTCATTAAACATGGATCGTCTCCCTTAATTTATTTCACACTCCATTCTGATTTTACATTAACACTTTCTTATACACATAGGTTGGTCTGAGATTAACTCAGGTTCCACCTTATTCCTTTATCATTGTTCTCCTTTATCTTATCATTTTATACTTATCATTGGAGTTCTGACCATCTTATGTGGATTTCATACCTTGAATCACTTTATAAGCACATACTTATCTGTCTTTTACTTTATTATATTCTTAAATCACATCTTCAATAAGTCCTCTTTTACTTATTTGTATTCAAAATTAGATTTCACAGTGTTGTGTCTTTCTCTTTAGCTACCAAACATTCAAGTTTTGATAGATTATGATGCAATTCTCATCTTCTTTAAGGTAGGATTAAGATATTCACACCATGATTTCTTATTCATTATGCTCTTTAATTTTTCTTAGAATGACTACTTGATCAGAGTAATTAGAAAGATAATAATCTAAGAGTTCCATACTTACCTTTTCTTCAATAATTAAATACATGGCAATGGCATCCAAGTGATGAGATTAGATGGTATGCAGTATTTTCATGTCATATTCCTTACTTAAACGTCATCCTAGTCCTAAGTCCCTAGTGTCCCTGTAGACTTAGTGAATCTAAAGATATGATACCAATTTGTGAGAACCCATTACACTAAACGAGATGACTCAAAAAATAAAACACATCAATCATCAATTAACCACATACCCAAATATATGGGTAAATTAAAACTGATTTCAACATCAGCACCCGCTTAGAAGCATTTGCATAAGAGCCCAACGTCTTTCTTATATCCATACTATGCCAAGAATTTGATACAAATTGTTCTATCTCCTTAGCTACAATATATATACATAGGAGAACAATATTTGTATATTCCACACAACAAACATTAACATGCTAATAAAATTCTGATTCATTTGAAACACCATATACAAACTTTTCCTACTCAGACCTGAGAGTATAGGGATGAATCTAGGATACACTAGACATCTAATCAACTTTCTAAAAGATTCATTACTATATCTCCTCTTTGTTGCCACATGTTTGTTTTCATCACTTCCGATTACCTAAAAAAATGTGGAGAACCATAAGGGTGAGACCCATGTCCCAACAAGAGATATAACCTCCAACAACATTTATTGATTCCAACATTTTTAGGTCATGAGATAGTTTAAGTAGTTTAATCATATATAACAAATAAGCTCAACAACACTGATGATTAACAAAATACATAAAGGAGCAGATAATAATTATCTTCATTAGCCAGACTATTCTCATATCCCTATTAATAGTATAAGGAGTATAGCAGCATGAGCATCTCTATGAATAAATCTAGTATCATATGCATAGCTAACAACATCATCATGTGTAACAGATTACACATATCAACATCATAAGAAGAGCTAAAAACACAAGCATAACTATCTGGATAAGCATGATTAGCAATATATGCATCTCTAGTTACAAAGGCATGGCTAGCATGCTAAACATGACTAACAACATGAGATAGCTAGCATCATGATTATAATAAGTAGTAGCAGTATAGTTATCAACACAAGCATAGCTACTGTATGTACGCATCTACAATCTTAAACATATCCACAATCTAAGTATATCAACTATCTCTTAATTACACTAAGCATCATCTTTATGTAAAGATAACAAACAAGGGTTATCATCTAATGTGAAACGTTGTGTATAAACTTAAAAAAATATGATACATGGATGTATTACATCTTTTATTTCGCCCTGGGGAGTTTGAGTCGTACCACTCAAAGTCCAACTGACCACCGCTTGGTCGCATTCAGTTCCTTATATGATCTAGGAAGAGCCAAACTCTAAGATCTTCTCCATACTAGATTAGTATGAGTCTGCACTATCATGACATATAGTCAAACTGCAAAATAGCGACATACAGTCCTATAACTAGCCCACCTTGGTACAGGTCATGGTGCTAGCATCTAGGGTATTTAAACCCAATCACTAAGGTACCACCGCAGTTGTCCTCTAATCACATCATGTTATAATCACTGAGACCCGGCCAAAGTGATTCTCAAAAAGCAGGCTAGGTATGACCACAACCATCCTCCCAAAACACTTGGTTTCAGGATGACAAGCACCCTACGTACTCAATAGTACGCGCTCCAAGTTTCCCATAGAAATACTCCTTTCATCATCCAACAAGTTCTGACACTGAAGATGGTTCTATGGCGCATGGCACTACATGATTAGAGTTTTACATGATTAGTTATCTCCAATTGGGTGAATTAAGGCTACATCAAACAAATAGACATACAAACCCTAATTCACATCTATCAAGCATATAAGTATCACAACTTCAAAAGTTATAAAATGTGTAAAACACAATTTCTCATCTCAACATCACATGGTACTATTCACTTGTCATTAGTGAGACTACACTAGTCATAATACTATCACAAGATATAAATCCTTTTCACAATATCACAGGATATCAACCCTTATCAACACATGAGGATTACACCTCATTCAGGGCTCAACCATGCCCAAAGGTCATTAAGACCATCATAATATTCCTTGCAAGATCATCATTATCATTCTATGACTTATAGTAAGACTCAACAACATCACTTACATATAATACACCAGATCAGCACAATATTGCATTAATGAGCTAGGAGATATTCATAAACAACCATAGAAGGTTTCATTAAGAATATTCCTTTGTTACATCAACATGAAAGGAATCTAGATATGATTAACCCTCATCATATTCATAATGCACATGTTTAGCATAAGAAAGTATCAACTGTGTGGCTATGATAACCACCAATTAACGCATTAAGGTTATGATCATATTAAGGATATTATTTCAACATCATGCCCTCATATAAGAAGGTTAAACATGAATACTCATCTTTATCTATTTGCATTAGAGTTAGGTTAAAATGGATAAATTATATTAATGTTACTAATCATCACTCATACCCAAACCCTAACTCATGACATCCCCATTGGATCATGGATGCATAAGGTGAAGCATTACCATCACATTCCATACTATTCTCAAGTATGAAACAACACATAAATCAAGGTATAACCATCAGATTATAGCATACCAGGGTTTCAACAACAATAAGAGAGTACTCCATGATTATATTAGTCATTCAAGGAATATTCATACCCAATTACCATCATTTAGTTATATTAAAGCTAGGTATAACAAGCTATACCTCATTAGGGTTACCCATTAATTCATTATGGTGATTATAAATAATAATAATATGAGGGAAAGGGTAAGACTACAATGTAACGACCGTCTCGCGAAAATAGGATTAACTAATGCGGAAGCGAATTATTTGCAGCGTAATTACTGAAAATCACTAAAAATTAAAACCATTTGCAAAGAGATCCATTCATAGGAAAACTCTTTAACCAAGAACCAAAGTGTTTCCATTTCATCCTGGATCACAAGTACACAGCCTGTACAATTCCTTTTTAAGGATTAAAACATTGACTGCCCTGTTAACAAATATACACAGGCAGTATAAAACTTTGAGGCATTAAGCCAAAACTCCGATTGAATCATTTAAAACTCTGAGGACCTGAGAGTACAGAGACGACACATAGTGTAACACCCCTGACCTGGGTTATACCTTAACCCTAGGTGTTTTGATTAAGAAAGATGATTAAATGCTTAATCTCATCTTGTGAAAGGTAATTATGGTTCAAGAGGAACTTATATTACAATTCTTCTCCTTTTTGAACATTGTTGAAATCAATGTTTTGCCTGTTTTGGACTAAAGTGCAAATTACCCAATTTGAGGGGTTTAAGTGCAAATTGTGCATGATAATATGTTCCTCATGTGTTGAAGCATCATGAGAGTAAAGATGATGCTGAGGTATGGCTTATGGAAGCCTAAATACCAAGAAAGAGCTGATAAAGCAATGTATGTGCATGAAAACCTAGTTTTGGTGTAATGTGCAATTTACCCAAAACCCAGGGTGTAATATGTAAATTAGCACTTCAATAAGGTCCCTAATGTTTCTTGGCATCAAGTAGAGAAAATAAAATGAGAGGGGCGCCTCATTTGAATTAAGTTGGAGGAGAGAGAATCTTGATATTAAAATAATCAAGATTTAATCCTAATTGAAACCCTAATTCTATTTAGTGTAAAAACAAATATAATAATTGAAGGGCCTTCAACCAAAAACGAGATGGTTGAATTTTATCAAGTGTGAACACATTTGTGACTTTGATAGGCCACGAAAATATCTCATGCAAGTGGATAACCCACTCACCATTATTATAAAGAAAACCAATATCCACTCAAATTGGAATATTATTATAATATGATCTAAGGTGCTTAATTTGCTTTTCTTTAAATTGATGGATAATGAAGAGGAATAAGAGGCAATGAAGATAGCCTCGTCCTTAAGGATTTTGAGGGGAATTTGAGGGGGAAGAGGCGGCCATATTTTTGGAATTTAATGCATTTTAATAATGCATTTTCTCTCTCATCAAGTTTCTTATAAAAGTACCTTTACCAAGCCAAAACAAAGGCTATTTCGGATTCTTTTCTTTACCCTTGCTTGGAAAACGACTAAGGAGCTGTGGAGGAGCAGGAGGACGACCCCAACCTGTTGGTAAGGTCCTTGACCTTCGTTCTCCTTGATTCCATGGTGGAAATAAAAAATAAATCATTGATTTCTTCTTATTTGGATCTCCTCTTCAACCCTAGCCAACTTTTTCATCCAAAAGCTTGAGGACGAGCTTAGGGGGATTTGCTAGAGCTTCATCCACCATTAATGGCGTGATCTTGAAGCTTTGGAGCTCAATTGGAGGCGGGTTTTATAACTCAAACCCTTAATCATTGCTATTGCATCAATCAATTATGCTTTGTTGATTGTTTTCTTCAATTTGATACATACTTGTTTCCTTGCTGCAATTTCCATCAAGAACAGTTGCTGTTCTTGGTTTTTCGAAGGAAGGGGATGATGACATCATCCTATATGCTTATCCAAAGAAAAGTACCAAGCCAAATGGTCTTGATATCTATTCCAAATCGTTTTAAATTGATTGGCTATGCAGTTTCAGAAAACTGTTTTAGGGAAAACGGTTTCAAGACCGTTTGATATGGTTGAACAAGCGTTGACCGTTTGGGAATCTTGTTCCTAATTATGTAGGATAATGACCCTCCAAATTTTAGGGGTTAACTCCAAAGGAATCGTGAGTTGAAGGCCAATCAATTAGATAAATCGAATTGAATTAAATGCTGATTTTCAACCTGATCAACTTGACCTGTTTGGGAAAACGGTTTCAAGACCATTTGAGTGTGTTGACCAAGCATTGACCGTTTAGGATTCCTGTTTATAATGATGTTGGTTAATGACCCTCCAAATTTGAGGGATTAACTCCCAAGGAATCGTGAGTTGAAGCCTAATCAATAAGGGAAACCTAATTGAATTAAGTGCTGATTTTCAATCTGATTTAATTGACCTTTTTGAGTAAACGGTCTCAAGACCGTTTGAATGCATTTACCAAGGGTTGAATGTTTGGGATTACTGTTCCTAATGATGTGGTCTAATGACTCACCAAATTTGAGGGATTAACTCCCAAGGAATCGTGAGTTGAAGGCTATTCAATTAAGCAAACCCTAATTGTTTATGGAAGCAATAACTCAGTATACTATGTCAAACATAGTTGTTTGTATTTGATCATATGGTTGATGTAACCAAATCAAGTGGAGAGAATGATAGAAATGAATTCATACATGAGTATGATTCATATGGTGATTTAGGGTAGGATCCTTAGTAAAGAGATCAAGAAACCCTAATTGAGAAGGTTAACGAACCCTAACCCTGATTTAGGGAAATTTTGAGTAAAACCCTAATCTAGGGTAATAGTGTAACCCTAATTAAGGGTAATAGTGTAACCCTAATTAAGGGTAATGACTTGGGTAACTCTAATTTAAGGTAATGAAATACCAAACCCTAATTAGAGGAATAATGAATCCCTAATTTATGGGTAATTGAATGAAACCCTAATTGGGATGATTAGTGAAACCCTAATTGAGGGTGATTCCCTGAGAAACTCTAATTGAGGATGATTCCATGTGAAACCCTAATTGAGGGCGATGTCATATGAAACCTTAAACCTAACACAGAGTAAAGCTATGTAAAACCCTAAATTTGGGCTATAGTGCATGGAATTCTAATCATGGGCAATATGATGATAAATCATAACCCTAATGTCTGGGTAATGATATGAGTAAACCTTAATGATGAAATAATGAGTAATACCCTATAATGATGAAATATCTTAAGTGGTTGACTATAGGCAACCTTATAACAAGCAATGCCTTAATTTGAGATGAGTCCATATCATTGAAGATAGTTGGACAATCTTTGTGTGTGATCTATGCACATCATGGTAAAGGTGATAGGTTGGTGGATGAAAGTATTAAGATGTGAAATTCCTTATTATAAGATAAGTTAATAAACTCATGTAAGATAGAAGTGATGAGGGAAGTGATACATTGAGACATGATAGATATCACATTTAGCATTTGAGGGTTGATATACCTTGATGCATCTCAAATCCAATATTTTTAGATAAGATACACAAGGAGAGTGTTATGTAAATTGTCACAATGAAATGTAATGAGTTTAACATACTTGATAAGTAAGTTAAAATGAGTATGATGTAATCATACCATGATAATGATGAGAGATAAACTCATACCTTGTGTTGATGATCATTTGATGATAAATGATAAGAATATTAAATACTTGGAATGTCGATGGATGCTCCTAGATGTATGGAACAATATATTAGGGTTGTATTGATAAAATAAACATGAAACCCTAATTGATGTGAATAGTAAACCCTAACCCTGTGGAGGAAATAGTGGTGTTACTATTATATTACATGAGTTAATATGTTATTGTTGCCTAGTGAGAGGTGACAAGATGTTTAATGGCCTTGTGAGTCATATGGTTAGATGTTACCTGGTAAGAAGTAACAAGATGTTTCATGGGCATGATTGAGCCCTGAATGAGGTGTATTCCTCTTATGTTGATAAGGGTTGATACCCTGTGCTATTGTGAAAAGGATTTATATCCTGTGATAATATGATAATTGGTGTAATCTAATGAATGGCAAGTGAATATTACCATGTGATGAAGAGATGAGAAATTATGTTTCATATGTTTTATATCTTTTCAGGTTTTGATATTTATATGCTTGCTAGAAATGAATCAGGGTTTGTATGTCCACTTGTTTGATGCAGCCTTAATTCACCTAATTGGCATAACTAATTAAGTGCAACTCTAATCATGTAGTGCCCTGTGCCGTAGAACCATCTTCAGTGTCAGAACTTGCTGGATGGTGAAACGAGTATTCCTAAGGGAAACTCGGAGCGCATATTGTTGAATATGCGGGGGTGGCAGGTTGAGGATATATATATACTTGTCATCCACAATTGCAGGTTACAGAGGATGGCTATGGTCATGCCTCAAATATTTGATGTGATTGAGGACAGCTGCGGTTGTATCTCGGATTAGAGGGTTTTATATACCCTGTTTTCTAGTGTCGTAACTTGTACCAAGTACGGACTAGTTGTTATCAGTTGACTATATGTCACTGTTGGCAGTTTGACTGGTATGTCACTGCAGTTTACTCGTACTGACCGAGGGGAAGAGATCTTAGGATGCCGGTACTCCTAGATCTTGTAAGGAACCGAATAGCCCTTCGCAGGGGTCGGTTGGACTTTGAATGGTACGATTCAAATTCCCCAGGGCATAATAAAAGATGTATAGCATATCTGTTTAGGGTTATACATGACGCTTCACATTGAATGGAAACCCATGTTTGTTCTCTTTACATAAAGATGATGCTTAGTGCAACTAAGAGATAGTAATTATACTTATGTTGTGGATATGCATAAGACTGTAATTGTGTACATACAATGGTCATGCTTATGTTGATATCTTACTGCTACTGTTGATTATAATCATGATGCTAGATATCTCATGTTGATAGTTATGTTTCACATGCTATCCATGCCTCTATAATTAGAAATACCTGACAGAGGCTTAATGCCTGTAATTAGGTTTGGTTAAAGTCCAATGCCTGGATGTGTAATCAGGATTGGTATAGTCCAATGCCTGAAACATTTATACCTGATTGATATAGTTTAATGCTTGAATAATACATGATGATTTATATAATCACATGTCTGGCATAAGTGAATACTTGTTTAGCAGATTGGCTAAGGCCAACAAATAGAAACAAGAATGAATCATGGGTGACACATCAGAATAATGAATGACATGAGCAAAGCTTGAGATGTTGAAAATGTATGGTAGATGAATGTTATACATGTTCTTTCTATTTCTTATAAAGAGAATAGATGAATTACTGTTCAATCATAGATATGTGTAATACTTTAAAAGATGAGAATGATCTAAACTGCTTATCCTCTGCTCAGTTTTATATTAATTAAACTACAATAATGATGTTTCTGGCGGAGAGTTATATCTCTCGCTGGGGCAATTTTCAATTGTCTCACCCCCGTGGGAACCAACATTTTTAGGTGGACGAGTGTGAAAGAGACTGATAATATCTTTCGGATGAAGAACATCAGCAGCTACAAGGACAGCAGTGACAACTCAGGTTGAGTGTGCTGTCTATCGTGTTTGGTAGATAGAAGTCCTATGTGTCGTCTCTGTACTCTCAGGTCCTCGGAGTTAGTACTTAGTGCTTTTAATGTATCGTTTTGAGATTTTGTCTTGATGCCTCGAGGTTATTATGTTGTCTGTGTTTAGCTTTTAACAAGGCAGTTGATGTTGTAACCCTTGAAAAGAGATAGTATAAGATATATACTTATGAACCATGATGTAAATGTAATACATTGGTTCTTGTTGAAAGAGTTTTCCTATGATTGGGTCTCTTTGAAAAAGGTTTTAAATTTTTAGTGATTTTCTATAATCCGCTGCTTAGTGAACGCTTCCGCATTAGTTAATTATGTTTTTGTTAGTTGGATGCTACAATTAAGTGGTATCAGAGCTCTAGGTTCGCTGAGTCTACAGAGACATAGGACTAAGGTAGTAGAGTTTGTTCTGGTATCATCTAGTGTATCTGATAATGTCTTCTGCTCATATAAGAGAAGAAGAACTTAAAGATGACTGGGTCACATGAGGAGATTGCTGCTGAGAGAAGCAATATTGCACCAAGAAGAGGTGCATGGGAGCAGGCAAGACAGAGACAATTGCCTAAGAGTCTCCTAGTTGATCCATTTATGATAAGAAAATCTTTCTTTAAGTATTACTGTTGGGTAGATTAGAGCAACAGTAATGCATATAGTGGACTGGATACTAGCTTTACGATCTAGGTTATCAGTCCTTAATACAGAAGTTTGAGCTTTAAAAGAGTTCCTAAATGACTTAGTCATGTTGGAACATGGGAAAGTCATGTGTGTATAATGATATTAAAAGTGAGGAATATGATCGCAAATAAAGTGCATACTACCTAATCTCAGTATTTATATACCCTGGCCAGGTATACAACTATTGATGATAAAGTGAGTATGGAAGCTCTTAGATTGTAATCTCTCTGATTGCCCTGATCAAGCAGTCATTCTGATACAATCTAATGAGTATCATGAAATCATAAATATGGAATGAATAAATGTGTGATATACTAAGTATAAGAAACAGAAGTCTGAGATAATCTCAAATGAGCATGTTGTATGAGGAACTAAAAGTGTACTCCTCATAAGATAAGGATAAGAATAAGGGAAATGAAACCCGTTCAATAATGATGTAAGTATAATAAATGTATTTTCCCTAACGAAGAAATGGGAAATATGATGAGATCATGAGATGATCATAAACATGCTAAATGGATAATGTCATGTAATCATCCTTATAATTCCTATGCTAAAGGCAAGGAACCTAGGAAGAGCTAAAGAGTAAATGATTCATGAATAGTTGAAAATACATAAATTAATAAGAGGAATATGAATCCTTGTTTTCTTTCCTTTCAGGGACATGACCATCAAGTGGGTCTTAGGACACTTGATGTGCATAAGATAAATGTGTTCATGTGATGGATACTTAGAAAAGTATCAGTTATCTTGGACTTTGGTCCCAAGATGAGGACATATGAAACACATAATGTTCCAAGATGAAAGGAAGAGATATATATGATGTGTTTCCAACACATGTGATAGATATCAAGGTGAAAGATTATGGTATCTGAGAGATATCAGATGGGTTAGGTTGGCTACCTGGAATGGTCAACTGTGAAATTAGTCTGATTATAATAATATGAACATCATATGTTAGGGGTTTATGCTCTGCATAAACATGATACTAATAAAGAATGTATGATGCTTCTCTGAATAAGAAAAGTGTTATTTGACACAAAGTTGACTCTATAGTCAATGATGAGGGACAGTGGGGCATGTGCCTTGTGTGTTGATTCTATGAGAATTTTGTATGGAAACACTTGGTGCTGATCAAAGTTTTATGGTGTATCTATAATAAGGAGATGATATGTGAAGACTAGATAGTATGATGAATAATATACATTTGTCTTCCTTTATCTGGATTTCGAGGACGAAATCCTTGTTAGGGGTTTATAATTTGTAACACCCCTGACCTGGGTTATACCTTAACCCTAGGTGTTTTGATTAAGAAAGATGATTAAATGCTTAATCTCATCTTGTGAAAGGTAATTATGGTTCAAGAGGAACTTATATTACAATTCTTATCCTTTTTGAACATTGTTGAAATCAATGTTTTGCCTGTTTTGGACTAAAGTGCAAATTACCCAATTTGAGGGGTTTAAGTGCAAATTGTGCATGATAATATGTTCCTCATATGTTGAAGCATCATGAGAGTAAAGATGATGCTGAGGTATGGCTTATGGAAGCCTAAATACCAAGAAAGAGCTGATAAAGCAATGTATGTGCATGAAAACCTAGTTTTGGTGTAATGTGCAATTTACCCAAAACCCAGGGTGTAATATGTAAATTACCACTTCAATAAGGTCCCTAATGTTTCTTGGCATCAAGTAGAGAAAATAAAATGAGAGGGGCGCCTCATTTGAATTAAGTTGGAGGAGAGAGAATCTTGATATTAAAATAATCAAGATTTAATCCTAATTGAAACCCTAATTCTATTTAGTGTAAAAACAAATATAATAATTGAAGGGCCTTCAACCAAAAACGAGATGGTTGAATTTTCTCAAGTGTGAACACATTTGTGACTTTGCTAGGCCACGAAAATATCTCATGCAAGTGGATAACCCACTCACCATTATTATAAAGAAAAGCAATATCCACTCAAATTGGAATATTATTATAATATGATCTAAGGTGCTTAATTTGCTTTTCTTTAAATTGATGGATAATGAAGAGGAATAAGAGGCAATGAAGATAGCCTCGTCCTTAAGGATTTTGAGGGGAATTTGAGGGGGAAAAGGCGGCCATATTTTTGGAATTTAATGCATTTTAATAATGCATTTTCTCTCTCATCAAGTTTCTTATAAAAGTACCTTTACCAAGCCAAAACAAAGGCTATTTCGGATTCTTTTCTTTACCCTTGCTTGGAAAACGACTAAGGAGCTGTGGAGGAGCAGGAGGACGACCCCAACCTGTTGGTAAGGTCCTTGACCTTCGTTCTCCTTGATTCCATGGTGGAAATAAAAAATAAATCATTGATTTCTTCTTATTTGGATCTCCTCTTCAACCCTAGCCAACTTTTTCATCCAAAAGCTTGAGGACGAGCTTAGGGGGAGTTGCTAGAGCTTCATCCACCATTAATGGCGTGAGCTTGAAGCTTTGGAGCTCAATTGGAGGCGGGTTTTATAACTCAAACCCTTAATCATTGCTATTGCATCAATCAATTATGCTTTGTTGATTGTTTTCTTCAATTTGATACATACTTGTTTCCTTGCTGCAATTTCCATCAAGAACAGTTGCTGTTCTTGGTTTTTCGAAGGAAGGGGATGATGACATCATCCTATATGCTTATCCAAAGAAAAGTACCAAGCCAAATGGTCTTGATATCTATTCCAAATCGTTTTAAATTGATTGGCTATGCAGTTTCAGAAAACTGTTTTAGGGAAAACGGTTTCAAGACCGTTTGATATGGTTGAACAAGCGTTGACCGTTTGGGAATCTTGTTCCTAATTATGTAGGATAATTACCCTCCAAATTTTAGGGGTTAACTCCAAAGGAATCGTGAGTTGAAGGCCAATCAATTAGATAAATCGAATTGAATTAAATGCTGATTTTCAACCTGATCAACTTGACCTGTTTGGGAAAACGGTTTCAAGACCATTTGAGTGTGTTTACCAAGCATTGACCGTTTAGGATTCCTGTTTATAATGATGTTGGTTAATGACCCTCCAAATTTGAGGGATTAACTCCCAAGGAATAGTGAGTTGAAGCCTAATCAATTAGGGAAACCTAATTGAATTAAGTGCTGATTTTCAATCTGATTTAATTGACCTTTTTGAGTAAACGGTCTCAAGACCGTTTGAATGCATTTACCAAGGGTTGAATGTTTGGGATTACTGTTCCTAATGATGTGGTCTAATGACTCACCAAATTTGAGGGATTAACTCCCAAGGAATTGTGAGTTGAAGGCTATTCAATTAAGCAAACCCTAATTGTTTATGGAAGCAATAACTCAGTATACTATGTCAAACATAGTTGTTTGTATTTGATCATATGGTTGATGTAACCAAATCAAGTGGAGAGAATGATAGAAATGAATTCATACATGAGTATGATTCATATGGTGATTTAGGGTAGGATCCTTAGTAAATAGATCAAGAAACCCTAATTGAGAAGGTTAACGAACCCTAACCCTGATTTAGGGAAATTTTGAGTAAAATCCTAATCTAGGGTAATAGTGTAACCCTAATTAAGGGTAATAGTGTAACCCTAATTAAGGGTAATGACTTGGGTAACTCTAATTTAAGGTAATGAAATACCAAACCCTAATTAGAGGAATAATGAATCCCTAATTTATGGGTAATTGAATGAAACCCTAATTGGGATGATTAGTGAAACCCTAATTGAGGGTGATTCCCTGAGAAACTCTAATTGAGGATGATTCCATTTGAAACCCTAATTGAGGGAGATGTCATATGAAACCTTAAACCTAACACAGAGTAAAGCTATGTAAAACCCTAAATTTGGGCTATAGTGCATGGAATTCTAATCATGGGCAATATGATGATAAATCATAACCCTAATGTCTGGGTAATGATATGAGTAAACCTTAATGATGAAATAATGAGTAATACCCTATAATGATGAAATATCTTAAGTGGTTGACTATAGGCAACCTTATAACAAGCAATGCCTTAATTTGAGATGAGTCCATATCATTGAAGATAGTTGGACAATCTTTGTGTGTGATCTATGTACATCATGGTAAAGGTGATAGGTTGGTATATGAAAGTATTAAGATGTGAAATTCCTTCTTATAAGATAAGTTAATAAACTAATGTAAGATAGAAGTGATGAGGGAAGTGATACATTGAGACATGATAGATATCACATTTAGCATTTGAGGGTTGATATACCTTGATGCATCTCAAATCCAATATTTTTAGATAAGATACACAAGGAGAGTGTTATGTAAATTGTCACAATGAAATGTAATGAGTTTAACATACTTGATAAGTAAGCTAAAATGAGTATTATGTAATCATACCATGATAATGATGAGAGATAAACTCATACCTTGTGTTGATGATCATTTAATGATAAATGATAAGAATATTAAATACTTGGAATGTCGATGGATGCTCCTAGATGTATGGAACAATATATTAGGGTTGTATTGATAAAATAAACATGAAACCCTAATTGATGTGAATAGTAAACCCTAACCCTGTGGAGGAAATAGTGGTGTTACTATTATATTACATGAGTTAATATGTTATTGTTGCCTAGTGAGAGGTGACAAGATGTTTAATGGCCTTGTGAGTCATATGGTTAGATGTTACATGGTAAGAAGTAACAAGATGTTTCATGGGCATGATTGAGCCCTGAATGAGGTGTATTCCTCTTATGTTGATAAGGGTTGATACCCTGTGCTATTGTGAAAAGGATTTATATCCTGTGATAATATGATAATTGGTGTAATCTAATGAATGGCAAGTGAATATTACCATGTGATGAAGAGATGAGAAATTATGTTTCATATGTTTTATATCTTTTCAGGTTTTGATATTTATATGCTTGCTAGAAATAAATTAGGGTTTGTATGTCCACTTGTTTGATGCAGCCTTAATTCACCTAATTGGCATAACTAATTAAGTGCAACTCTAATCATGTAGTGCCCTGTGCCGTAGAACCATCTTCAGTGTCAGAACTTGCTGGATGGTGAAACGAGTATTCCTAAGGGAAACTCGGAGCGCATATTGTTGAATATGCGGGGGTGGCAGGTTGAGGATATATATATACTTGTCATCCACAATTGCAGGTTACAGAGGATGGCTATGGTCATGCCTCAAATATTTGATGTGATTGAGGACAGCTGCGGTTGTATCTCGGATTAGAGGGTTTTGTATACCCTGTTTTCTAGTGTCGTAACTTGTACCAAGTACGGACTAGTTGTTATCAGTTGACTATATGTCACTGTTGGCAGTTTGACTGGTATGTCACTGCAGTTTACTCGTACTGACCGAGGGGAAGAGATCTTAGGATGCCGGTACTCCTAGATCTTGTAAGGAACCGAATAGCCCTTCGCAGGGGTCAGTTGGACTTTGAATGGTACGATTCAAATTCCCCAGGGCATAATAAAAGATGTATAGCATATCTGTTTAGGGTTATACATGACGCTTCACATTGAATGGAAACCCATGTTTGTTCTCTTTACATAAAGATGATGCTTAGTGCAACTAAGAGATAGTAATTATACTTATGTTGTGGATATGCATAAGACTGTAATTGTGTACATACAATGGTCATGCTTATGTTGATATCTTACTGCTACTGTTGATTATAATCATGATGCTAGATATCTCATGTTGATAGTTATGTTTCACATGCTATCCATGCCTCTATAATTAGAAATACCTGACAGAGGCTTAATGCCTGTAATTAGGTTTGGTTAAAGTCCAATGCCTGGATGTGTAATCAGGATTGGTATAGTCCAATGCCTGAAACATTTATACCTGATTGATATAGTTTAATGCTTGAATAATACATGATGATTTACATAATCACACGTCTGGCATAAGTGAATACTTGTTTAGCAGATTGGTTAAGGCCAACAAATAGAAACAAGAATGAATCATGGGTGACACATCAGAATAATGAATGACATGAGCAAAGCTTGAGATGTTGAAAATGTATGGTAGATGAATGTTATACATGTTCTTTCTATTTCTTATAAAGAGAATAGATGAATTACTGTTCAATCATAGATATGTGTAATACTTTAAAAGATGAGAATGATCTAAACTGCTTATCCTCTGCTCAGTTTTATATTAATTAAACTACAATAATGATGTTTCTGGCGGAGAGTTATATCTCTCGCTGGGGCAATTTTCAATTGTCTCACCCCCGTGGGAACCAACATTTTGAGGTGGACGAGTGTGAAAGAGACTGATAATATCTTTCAGATGAAGAACATCAGCAGCTACAAGGACAGCAGTGACAACTCAGGTTGAGTGTGCTGTCTATCGTGTTTGGTAGATAGAAGTCATATGTGTCGTCTCTGTACTCTCAGGTCCTCGGAGTTAGTACTTAGTGCTTTTAATGTATCGTTTTGAGATTTTGGCTTGATGCCTCGAGGTTATTATGTTGTCTGTGTTTAGCTTTTAACAAGGCAGTTGATGTTGTAACCCTTGAAAAGAGATAGTATAAGATATATACTTATGAACCATGATGTAAATGTAATACATTGGTTCTTGTTGAAAGAGTTTTCCTATGATTGGGTCTCTTTGAAAAAGGTTTTAAATTTTTAGTGATTTTCTATAATCCGCTGCTTAGTGAACGCTTCCGCATTAGTTAATTATGTTTTTGTTAGTTGGATGCTACACATAGGACTACTATCTATATGACTTGACAGACAATATCTCCACCTGAGATCTCATTGCTGTCCTTGTTGTTGTTGTTGCTTCTGCTCATCTCTGTTCTAGGGATTTCCTGCCTCGCCTTCCATGCATACCTAAAAATGTTTTCCCACGGGGGTGAGACAATTGTAAATTGCCCCAGCGAGAGATATAACTCTCCGCCAAAACATTATTATTGCAATTAAGGATATAAAACTAGGCAGATGATAAGCAATTTAAAGCATTCTCTTAATAAGGAATAGGAAGAACATGTATATCATTTATCCTCCATATTATACCATCATATCAAACTTCTCTTGTGACACTCATTATCTTGATATGTCACCCATGAGACATTCTCTTGTGACACTCATTATCTTGATATGTCACCCATGAGACATTCTCGTTTCAACTTATTGGCCTTATCCAATCTGCTAAATAGATTTTGGTTATAATGGACATGAGAGTGTACATCATCATGTCTTATTCAGGCATTGGTCTATACCAATCCTATATAAGTATTCCAGGCATTGGATTACACCAATCCTGTGCAACTAGTACAAGCATTAGATTTATATTATTCCTGTGTATCCATTCCATGTATTTATCTATGTCAATCCTGTACAACCATTCCAGGTATCGATCTGTGTCAATCCTGTGCAACTATTCTAGGTATTGATCTATGTCAATCCTGTGCAACTATTTCAGGTATTGGGGTTTGGCCAATCCTGTGCATTCCAGGTATTGGGAATTAGCCAATCCTGTGTTATTATTCCAGGTATTGATCTATGTCAATCCTGTGCATTCTAGGTATTGGGAGTTAACCAATCCTGTGTTATTATTCCAGGTATTGGGAGTTAACCAATCCTGTGTTATTATTCCAGGTATTGATCTATGTCAATCCTGTGCATTCCAGGTATTGGGAGTTAGCCAATCCTGTGTTATTATTCCAGGTATTGGGAGTTAGCCAATCCTGTGCATTCCAGGTATTGGGAGTTAGCCAATCCTGTGTTATTATTCCAGGTATTGATCTATGTCAATCCTGTGTATTCCAGGTATTGGGAGTTAGCCAATCCTGTGTTATTATTCCAGGTATTGGGAGTTAGCCAATCCTGTGCATTCCAGGTATTGGGAGTTAGCCAATCCTGTGTTATTATTCCAGGTATTGATCTATGTCAATCCTGTGCATTCCAGGTATTGGGAGTTAGCCAATCCTGTGTTATTATTCCAGGTATTGGGAGTTAGCCAATCCTGTGCATTCCAGGTATTGGGAGTTAGCCAATCCTGTGTTATTATTCCAGGTATTGGGAGTTAGCCAATCCTGTGTTATCATTCCAGGTATTGGGAGTTAGCCAATCCTGTGTTATCATTCCAGGTATTGGGAGTTAGCCAATCCTGTGTTATCATTCTAGGTATTGGGAGTTAGCCAATCCTGTGTTATCATTCCAGGTATTAGACTATGCTAATTCTGTGCAACTATTCCAGGTATTGAACTATATCAATCGTGTAATGCTAAAAGTGATATTTATCACATATTGATATATCACTTTCCTCATCACTTTCAGCTTCCTTAAGTTATCAGCTTATCTTGGATTAAGGTATTTCCCATCTTAATCCTTTAATCCATTAACCTATCACCCTTACCATGAAGTGCATAGGTCACACATAAGAATGGTCCAACTATCTTTAATGATATGGACTCATCTCAAGTTAAAGCATTACTTGCTATAAGGGTATCCACAATCAATCACTTTAGGCATTTCCCCCATTAGTATATTAGTAACCATTCCATTATTAGGATTAGGGTTTCCCATACTATCATACTTCATTAGGGTGAGGGTTGCATATAACATCACCCTTCATTAGGCTTTCTCATCATATTGCCTAAAATTAGGGTTTACTATTCATCCCAACATGGGTTTCTCATGGCATCACCCTCAATTTGGGTTTACATGAAATCAACCTCAATTAGGGTTCACATGATCTCTTTATTAAGGATCATACCCTATTCATCACATGATCAATACTCATGTATGGATTCCTTTCCATCATCCTATCAACTTGATTAGGTTACATCAACCCTTCAGTCAAGTATATACAACTATGGTTAACATAGTGTACTAAGACATTGTTCTTATAAGCAATTAGGGTTCATTCCTTAATTGGCACTAATCACTTAGGTACTATTAGGGTTTCAACCTTTGTACCTTCATTGATTATCATTACTAATCATCATTGGATCAATGTATGATTCATCATCTCTATTCTCAAGAGATTCAATCACATTGTACCTCCATTACATAAGCTATCCAATTGAATTAGGGTTTTCAATGTTGATTCCTTCAATCATTGAATTCATGGAACCAATCATCAATTGGACCTACCCTCATACTTCAATTGAGTTTAATAGGTCAACCTTCAACTGATTTGACTCTCAATTGACCCTCAATTGATCATCAATTAGGGTTTGATTCAATTGAATTAGGGTTTGGAATCGATGATTCAACAACACTAATCAATGTAAGACTAGTTGCTTTGAAACCATTGAACCATCATCCAAATTGGGTATGACCTGACCCCAAACGGTCTTGAGGTCGTTTGTATGACCTCCAAACGGTCTTGAGACCGTTTGCCCAAAAAGTTCAATTAAATCAGATTGAAAATCAGCACTTAATCCAATTAGGTTTCCCTAATTGATTAGGCTTCAACTCACGATTACTTTGGAGTTAATCCCTCAAATTTGGAGGATTATTAATAAACATAATTATGAACAGGAATCCCATACGGTCAACGCTTGGTCAACCATCTCAAACGGTCTTGAAACCGTTTTCTCAACCAGGTCAAGTTAATCAGGTTGAAAATCAGCACATAATTCAATCTGATTGCCTAATTGATTGGCCTTCAACTCTCGATTCCTTTGGATTTAATCCCTCAAATTTGGAGGGTTATTAATAAACATAAATATGAACAGGAATCCCATACGGTAAACGCTTGGTCAACTATCTCAAATGGTCTTGAAACCGTTTGCTCAACCAGGTCAAGTTAATCAGGTTGAAAATCAGCACATAATTCAATCTGATTGCCTAATTGATTGGCCTAAAACTCTCGATTCCTTTCGAGTTAATCCCTCAAATTTGGAGGGTTATCAGCCTACATAATTAGGAACACAATTCCCAAACGGTCAACGCTTGTTCAACCATATCAAACGGTCTTGAAACCGTTTGCTCCCAAACGGTTTCAAACCGTTTGCCCTTAAACGGTTTGCTGAAACCGCATAGCCAATCAAATTAAAACGATTTGGAGTAGCTATCAAAACGGTTTGGCTTGGTAATTTTCTTTGGATAAGCATCTAGGATGATGTAATCATCCCCTTCCTTCGAACAACCAAGATCAGCAACCGTTCTTGATGGAAATTGCAGCAAAGAAACAAGAGTGTATCAAATTGAAGAAATCAATCAACAAAGCATAGAGAATTGATGCAATAGCAATGCTTAAGGGTTTGAGTTATAAAACCCGCCTCCAATTGAGCTCCAAAGCTCCAAGATCACGCCATTAATGGTGGTTGAAGATCTTGCAACTACCCCTAGGCTCGTCCTCAAGCTTTTGATTGCAAAAGTTGGCTAGGGTTGAAGAGGAAATCGAAATAAGAAGGAATCCATAATTTATTTTTGATTTCCACCATGAAATCATGGAGAACGAAGGTCAAGGGCTTACCCACAGGTTGGGGACGTTCTCCCTGCTCCTCCCTAGCTTCTTGGTCGGTTTTGCAAGCAAGGGTAAGAAGAAAATCCGAAAAAGGCCTTGGTTTGGGCTTGGAAATGGCACTTTTATAAAGAAATTGATGAGAGAGAATATGCCTTATAAAAATCCAATTAATCCAAAAATTATGGCCGCCTCTTCCCCCTCAACTCCATGGATACGAGGCATATCCCTTTGCCTTTAATTCTCCTTCATTATCCTCAATTTAAAGAAAAGCAAATTAAGCACCTTAATGCTTATTATATAATATCCCACATGTGAGTGGATATTACTTTTCTTTATAAAAAGGTGAGTGGAATTTCACCTACTTAAGATATTTTCGTTCCTTATCTTGTTAAAGGAACGTCCATCCTTATTCAAAATCAACCCAAAACATTTTGGTTGAAAGCCCTTCAATTATTTTTATTCATTTTTTCCCTAAATCGAATTAGGGTTTCAATTAGGCATTATTCTTGATTATTTTAATGTCAAGATTCTCTCTCCTACAACTTAATTCAAATGAGGAGTCCCTCTCATTTTATTTGCTCTACATGATGACAAGAAACATTAAGGACCATATTGAAGTGGTAATTTGCATATTGAACCCTAGATTTTGGGTAAATTGCACTTTACTCCAAAACTAGGTTTTAATGCACAACATTGTCCAACAAGCTCTATCTTGGTGTCCAGGCTTGGGAAAACCATACCACTACATTATATTCATTCTTATGATGTCACAACATCAGAGTAACATCTTATCATGTGCAATTTGCAAGTTAACCCCTCAACTTGGGTAATTTGCACTTTAGTCCAAAATAAGCAAACATTGCTTCAACATTATTCAAAAAGGACTGAAATTGAAATATAAGTTCCTCAAGAGCCTTAATTACCTTTCATAAGATAAGTACACGCATATAATTAACTTTCTTAATCAAAACACCTAGGGTTAAAGCATAACCCAGGTCAGGGATGTTACATACAATTTTAAGGCATTGAACCATCAAATTCTCAACATTAGAATCATAACATTACACTACACGCTTCACCCATAACAATGGGAATATTGAGGCATTGACTTCTAACCATTAAATGTAGAAAAGGTAAATCCATTGGTCGTTTAAATAAGTAAACATCATGAAAAAACCACCTATGAAATCATTGAGTTGTTCTCTAGAAAGTGTCACCATCTAACCCTAGACATCTTTTAAATAACAACACAAAAAGTTCCATTGAGAGTAGGGTAAAACCCACAAGTGATTGTTTATTTAAAACAAGCTATCCGTAAATGAGCTTCTTAAGTTGATCTCATAAAGGAAACTATTTAAATCACTTTATTAGGACCAAAATATTACATTTAGGAATCATTCTAATTTATTGGATGAAGAAACATTAGATCTTAACCATTAGGTCAAGTTCATATATTAAAACCATCACAATTGGAGTATAGGTCTGACCATTGTATCAAATGACCCAAGAAACCATTGGTTTAAGGCTTAATTGATGCTAAAACTATATGCTTAACTCATAATAGGTTGTGGAGACCTGATCCACCATCAATAGTGACCATTAAGTCACTATAGGTTGTTATATCAACGCTATTTTTATTAATCACCATCGAATATCAAGCTAATGTCACCATTGATTGATAGCATCAGTAGGGTACTTAGTTGTTGATCATTAAGCTTATAATTAGGCCAAAATATGATCTAAGGGGTGAACGTCAGTTAACACCCTTTTTCACCTCCATCAATTGTCATGAAGACAACACCATAGGGTTTTTGCAATGGTACCATCATCGGGTCATGGTTTATAGAAAAAATCAGCTTAAACCCCTAAAATTGACCATTGGTTGATAGGTGCTTAGCACCATAGGTTGTCAAACCAACCTGATCCAAGTCATATCATATGTTAGGAATAATGTACACATGATCACAAGATCATCTAAAACTGAAATCAGAATAGTGAATATTATAAAAATCGAAATTCAAGTCAAGCATAGCTTTTTAGTGCATGGATCATCATTTAAAAGCAAGAACATGAGCTAGCAGGCTTATGGTAAGAAATAAATGTAGAGAAAGTTATAAAACTTGCCTCTACTTAGAAGATAAAATCCCAAGCAGAAGAAAACACAAGCAGGTAGGGTAGAAAATCCAATAATAAGTTGTGAACTCGTCCATCTAGCACCTTTCTTCATCAAATGAGCAAACCCTAAGCATAAGGAGCAAGAAAGATAGGGTTTTAGTGATTTAGAGAAATTTCTACCATGGAAAAGAAATGTTCCGACCTAGAGGAAGTTCTAAAGAAGGAGAAGAGCAAGAGAAATGGATAATATAGGCAGGAAACAACTTGCGTTGGTCGAAATCCCTAGAAGATGACCATGGAAACCATATGTAGGGCTAGATGGAGCTCTAGGAGACCTTCTTCTCCAAAAAGAGGTAGTTTTCTACCTTATAGCACATGGTTCTACATCACAACAGAGTGGAGTCATTTCTCTAGGTTAGAGGAAAGGGAAAGCAAGCAAAGTTTAGTACTTTGGCAAGGAAGAGGTAAATGTAGCCCATGGATAAGGATGGAAGCAAGCATGAGGTGTAAAAGTAGCTTCCCCATATGTCCATGGCGTTAAACTATTTAGAATATACAATCACACACACAAGAAGCTCCCACAACATCCAAATAGACCGGATTATCTCTCCTTTGTCGAATTTCCAAGACAATCAAATAATTCATTAGTTGATAGCTACTAAAGGTAGCTCATCCATGAAGGGGTAAACCCTAAAATACCCTTGGAGAAAACACCTTCAAAACAAGGTTTAACCAGGAGCCCCATGGCTAAAAAAGATCAAGAATGATAATATAACATATAAAAAACATATGTCATGTGACAAATTGCAAAGAAAACCTCACAATTAGGTAAATTGCAGAAAAGTCCAAAACCTGCATAAAATTGCATAACTTGCACAAACAGTGTCCAAATTGGACCAAACTTGAACTTAATCTTGTATTATGATTAAAAATAATATCACAAGGTTATATTAAGGTTATAAGAATTCAATTATGATAATTAAGCTTGTTTAACACTTTAAGCAAGGTTAGGGGTCTTACATTCAAGATCCCCACTAAGGGATTCAAATGAGGCATAATAGTATTCCAAGTCAAAATTAGGAGCATATGAAGTTTGTTGATTTCTGGAAATATCATAAACCCTTAGTGTTTTCCTTATAGTTTTATATAGTATCCAGATACTCCCTCATGGATTTATAAATTCTAGATGTATGAGAGAGAAAATAACATGGGGTTCAGCACAAATTATCATCCAACTTGTAATCAGGTAATCATTGTATTGTAGGTAGAATTTTTGGTTCTCATTATGGCACCAGCCTTAGTATCTATTATTGCTAAAGCAACCTCAGTCAAATGAGAAGACTTATCCTAATTATAGTCATGGATATTGAGGGATTTATGCCAAGCGAGATAGTTTTTCCCAGGAAGTTGGATAGAGATCTCTTGGTGACTAGAATTATCTAGCAAGGAAGCCAGCATGGAATAGCAAACTACTGGTTATAAGCACTACTAGTTATAAGCACAAAAGTAGCATGCTCAGAGATCCTTGTTACATTTTCTTGATATTAATCTCACTTGATTTCATATGGTTTTCTTTTCCACATTTTAGTTTGTTAAATACATAAAGTAGTCATATATATAGAAGGTCTTCGTATCACGAACAACATACTAAAAGAGAAAAAAGGATATGTCCAAGTGACATTACATAGAAATGTGATGCCTCTAAAGGGGTGGTGTGAAAAACCACCAGTAGAAGAAGGAAGATTGTTGTTTAGATGACAAGAAGAAAAGGCTTTTAAATGTTGGCTACTTGATTAATATGGATATTAATCATGCTAGAGTGGATAAGGATCAGTGGTAGAGAAGGTAGATAGGGACAGAGAACACAAAAGGGAAGTAGAAAGTAGAGGTGTAGTGGCAAGGATAGAGGGAGTTAAGGTGGTTAGTAAGCTAGAAGAGGAGAGTATGGATGGTGTCTTAGTGGCAATGAGGCTGCACTTGGTGTAAGGGAGGGGCAAGCTTGGTAGCATTGGTAGTAGATAGGATGGGGTAGTGCTTGACGGTGACATGGGAGGTAGAGATGAGTGCTTGGCTACATCATGGGGAGACAGGGGTGGGGGAACATCAGTGGGTTGGGTGGTGAGGGGTAAGCTTGGTGCAGGCATTGGAGTAGATCCTAGAGTTGGGGCTCAAACATGTAGGGAGGGAGGAAGAAGAAAGGGTGGTGATAGAAGGGGATAGAACTGACTAATGTGGATTGAACTTCTCTAATACTATGTAATAAAATTGGATATATTGAGATGGCATAAAAGTTACAATTTACCTCTTATAATGTAAGATGGATAGATATTATATAAAAGTTCTCCCAATGACATGGAACTAAAGAAAAGACATAACACAACAACAAGTAGTAGATAACACAGTAGTATATAAGTAAAGATATTAACATAGGCATTGATATCTATGATCCAGTTTTATTTAGATAAATGTGTTTGACATATGGGATTATCAATGTTTTATAATCGTCTTGTAACTTATCATTGAAAATAAGCGTTATGTGTGCACAATCAATATTATCTTATAGGTTCTTTGGTGTAATTAGGGCTGGAAATTTTTGATCCAACAAGTTCTGAAAATGTACATTTTATTCCAAACCGAATTTCTTTTAATCATGAGTATTTTTGTTTATACGAGACCCGATTTACCCCCCTCCCCAACTCAACCCGAAATGACCAGAATTTTTTTTA
The DNA here is from genome assembly GCA_963693085.1 of Alisma plantago-aquatica. NCBI lineage: Eukaryota > Viridiplantae > Streptophyta > Magnoliopsida > Alismatales > Alismataceae > Alisma > Alisma plantago-aquatica. The sequence continues at coordinate 144,205,068 of OY856412.1, read as the reverse complement.
GGATTCCATTAAAATATTGAATTCCAACATTTTTGAACATCTCGACCCGAAATCAACATGATACAACCTGATTGCCAGCCCTAGTCGTAATTCCATTCATGCTAAACATTTTAGTATTAAACTTCTATGCAAAACTAAAAAGAAACCAATGGATTCTTATAGAGGCATATATACATGAACAACAATGCCTTGCACATTATTTTCTCATAGGGGTGGTCAGATATTACACTCAAGAATAGGAAAGAAACATCTTGGTGAAAGCCAATTGTATTCCTCATTAAGAAATAAATGACAAAGAGAGCATCCTCAAAATAGTGGGAGGTACTTGTTTCCAAATTCTTTTATAATGAGAGCATAAGCTTTTTATGTAGGATGCATATTATCCCAGAAGAGGTATTGTGAATCATCTTGACAAATAGTCCAACTATTACAAAAAATGGCCATGCCATTTGAAGTTGTACTGCAACATCCTTTTGCTACTTCTTTGAACCCTGCACATAAGTAATAACTGAAGCATTACAAGATGATGTGGCTATAGAATATAAAAATGTGATCCTAACATAATAATAAGAACTAAGTTAAGCATAGCTACTTAGAATTGTTATTTTCATTTTATCATAAGAATTGCAATAGTAACTCTCTACGGTAATCACCAATTAACATTATCAGATGGATCACTCACATTAAGATCACTCACATTAAGGGAACATTACATAAGTAAGGTATTAAAGGCTGTTTTATTTTATGTTTTTATGTCTTTGTACTAAAGATTACATTATAATAGTTATAAATAAGTGGTATCACTTTGTTAATATATATCATTAAAACAGAGATGACCGAAAGAAACTTGATGTGAACAACATATTAGTTGTCTGAACCAGCACCCGAAAATAGTTAACTACTTTTAATTATATTACAAGTATAGTGTGTGATATGTAAATAGATAATTTAGTTACTTTTCCCATGGTGAAATGAAAATCATTATATATAATCTATTCATCTAATTTAAATAAGAATGAGATACACTTGCCATATGTTGACGGTCTTTGTATAAAACCGAGAACAGTTGTATAGAAATCAATGTAGATGATCTTTGAACCATGAAGATCTTTTTGAAGTCGATTGATCTCCTTTGACAATAAAGCATTATATTGAACACATAATGCATTGTAGGAGCTTGCACATCGTCCCATTGAATCTCCAGCAACATTTCTAGTTGTAGGAACACAACCTATAGGAGGAATTCCAACAACACCTATCTTCCTTGCTCCAAGATTGTATGCCTCCTGTCAAGTTTAAAAGATAGCATAAATAACAGTTTACATATATGTGTGTTAAATATAAGTGTCTAATCTTTAAAAAATTGTTGTGTAGAAACGTCAAGGTGGTCTTATAGGTATATCTTCATGTAAATAGAGGAAAGTGGCAAATAAAAAACTTTTTTGATGAACATGTCTTATAGGTATTTTCTCTATTAAATAATTGATACAATCTTATGGGAGAAATAATAATATACTATCACATGGAACACAAGTTTAATTTTATTTGGAATTTTCAAAATTCAATTTTACATAGTACCTGTAGTACTTCTTATATTGTTTTTCTTTCTTTTGACTCTGTGTATCATTTGAACATGCTAGTTATACTGGCTATTCTTACTTCCATACTTGTAGAAATTGTACTGTATAAAATCTTTTTGATATTTGGATCAATAGTGAAATTCATCCAAATCATTTATTTTCTGAACGTGAAAATTCCTAACCATGAAGAATGTGAAGGGAATAATGTTCAATATTGATTGTGCAAAAGAGCTCCTCATTAACCAAACTAATCAGATATCTAACATAGATGTGTGCCACTAAGAAAAATTAGAAATTTAACATTATGTTTTATTTCATTTGGAAAATGGATAATCCATTGTAATGTCCACCATTGTTTGAGATGATTACATTTTGACTTCATCAATTTGAATTGAAGGAATCATGTTTGGAAAACTTCATGACCTTATTGTAAACAAGAATTAAGAACATAACACAAATATGTTCTTTGATTCAATATTTTGTTTTCTTAAGTTGACATTATAGAACATCTTGTCTAGATGACTTTGTCAATTTGAGAATTGAACAATTAGAACACTGAGACACACATGACAAACATATATAAAAACACTCCCAAACAAAATATAGTGTTACTATATGAAATTAAGGATGAAATAGAAATATCTATGACATACACAATATATATACCTATATATATAGTCAGGCTAGAATACACTCGAGTGTATAGATCGCTATATATATATATATATATATATATATATATATATATATATATATATATATATAAAAGTTATAGTTAACCCAGTGTACAAATACATCATTAGTATAGTTTGAATTAGTTGATCAACTAAAATCTTACAAAAAGCTATTATTGACAATTTTGACATTTGTTATAAATAAAACTTTTCAACGAGCAACTTGTGGGTTTTATTTTTCTTGGTTCAATTGTATTATAAATCTTGTAACTTGTCGAATAACAAAGGACGGGTCAAAGTTTCAAACTAATAACAATGAAAGACTACTTAATCACCTAATAACATTTTCCACCCAAGAACTATTATTCACATAAAGAAGTTGATACCGAAATTTTAATACAATATGAAGAAAAAAAATCTTCCAATGGTATTATTCATTGTTTACATGTGGAGTCGACATTAACTTTCTCACCTTATTCGATAAGCCACCAATTGCATTGGATGGACTACACCATTAATATTTCTTGAAACCTTGATATACGGGCCTACTAGTTTTATTAAACTTCATTACATTCTATAAAAAAATATTTTTTAGATGTCCTAGAGATAATATTTGATACTCCTAATATAGCACACCTTCAACTTGTTTTGATTTTCAAATTCCATCCTTTTGGACTTGATCATGGTATTTTTTTATTAGTAAAAGAAGGGAATTCAACATTATCAGTTGGGCAATTTAACAAGTATGAAGATAGTATACTTTTCATACCAAGTAAACCCCATAATTATTATTTATATTTCTTATTTGATTTTTATATTGGTATTCAAATTGATCATATGGAGTAATTTTTTTCTAATTTATTGTCAATACATAGAACAAATTTCTACTTATATATAAAAATATAATTTATTCGATGAAAGATAAAATTAAAGAAAATAAAAGGAATGAAATGTTTATAACTAATACCATATTATGAATTCAAACAAGAGCACCCTGAGGAAGTCCACTTCAACAATGTATTAGCAGCTAAGTATATTTAGCTCACAAATAATTACAAAATTGTTATAGTGGCATAGATGTCATTGTTTTTGCTACATTGATTCAAAGAATTGAAGGCATTCAAATATACAGTAGGAGTTGTGTATTATATAAAATATACAAGTTGATTAACTAGAATTTTTTGGATGTTAACTATAATGATAAATAGTGTGAGCGTAACTAGAAGATGCAAAACTAAATAATAAATGGATAAGATGATTAGATAATTAGATAGGACAATTTCTTAAGAATATATAGAATTGAAGCAATCTTTCAATATGTGTTGAAGCTAGTTTTTATTTATGATATTTTTGGTCCATGTATATTCAACTATTTAGGTCTTTATATAATTATGTAAGCATTTTACATATTATAGAAATATTTAGATCTACTTTTAAACATGGTCAAATGGAAACATACTTTCCCAACTCAATCTCACTATCGAGTTGAAATGAAGCCTCTTTGGAGTTTGTATCGATAGAACATAATCATCTCCAAAGACAATGTGGTATTGGAAATAAATTGATCAATTCCAACTCAAGTAAGATATCACAAACTAGACCACAATCCAAACATAGGCCACCAACTCCACCAATCAAGATCACCTAGATACAACATGATAGTATAGCTAAATCCATCATGTGAATAGAGATTTAATACTCATGAAACATTTTCCCATGTTTATGTACATTATTAGCTGAAATCGAATAAGTAGCACATGACCTAACTTTATCTATCTTTACTATAAATAGAGCAAAAAATAGAAATCAAAATAATGCTGACACAACATTGGCTTCTACAAACAATGAATATCTGATATTTCAAGAAAACAAATTTCCATATGTAATTCAAGTTGAATCAAAATATAAATAATGATCTATCCTTCCTGGATTTTGATGTTGCAAACTATGCTCTATAACACTTTAATACACAAGTACATGTCGTTGCATGTACAATAGATATCGTGAAATCTCCAAATTATCTAGATGGGTGAACATGCTACAAAACAATACATGAGATTATGTCCAAAGAGAATTTACACAAAGACATTGGTTACCTCTCAAATAGACTCATTTTTATATTGCAAGTCCTCAACATTTTTGAGATATGTCTATACTACAAACATCATAAATTGTGCTCATTTACAACAAACAAAATACACTATAAATTGTTGACTTGTGGTCTCTTGATGCATGACTAAGTTAATGAATCTTACAACTTCTTGGAACATTTATGGTTTGAGCCATTTCTAATGGATGACTAAACACTAAAAAATGAAAATAGTCTTAGAAATGGAATCTGAAACCATAGGAATGCATGCAACAATATTGAAATCTCTCAATTGATAAATTGATTAGATTACTCTAAATAGAATTTTCTAGAGGAGATGTACTTTGTGATCTATGATAGAGCGGTCATTCGATATTTGGACACTAATTAGTTTTCCCATTATCCTACCAAAGCACAACTAGGGTGAAGATGAATCCATTTGAGAATTTTGACTCTTATCCTACAATGATTCACTTTCACCAACATACAATCCTACATAGATATCATCTCAATTTGATTTATTATGGTTATTATGTCTCTTGACTACAATAGAGTGACATTAGGAAGAACACAAGATTTTAGAAAAAGACACACCACCTTATTGGTCAAACCTTCAACTAAGATGGGATATAAAGAAACGAAAAATTATCATATAAAGGTTTTAGTAGAAGAATGAAGTTTAAAAATCGAAGTTTTAATGGGGTGAATGGTTTTCATCATGACCGAGTAGAGACGATTTTGACCATTGACCAACTTTGTTAAATTATACTTTGAGTGGATTGATTCTTGTGCAAATAAAATACATGTGATCCTAAAATCACAAAGAAATGTTATTTTTATATTAATTATGTCAACCACATTCACAAAATAACTAGTTAGAGTCCAAAATGAAATCTTGTTATATCCATTGTAAATAGGAACCTAAGGGAGCCTTCAAAGATACCAATCTTCCAACATAAGGTCAAAACATACCATTCTAAATTGCCTCACTGGTCTAACGTTCCACTTACAATCTTACTTAATATCTAATAAATATATAATTCTACTTTATAGATGATCCTTAGGCTAGAAAGAGATCGTCAAATAGACAATTGTAAAGTACTATGAACAAATAAGTCTTCTGAATTCTTGCTTCTTTCAATATTTGTCGTAATTCTTCTGCCAATTTTTTTCTTTTATTACGCTCTTCTAGTACTTATCCTTACAAAGGAGTACTATTAAAAAGTAGTGAATGTATTGCGACATGCTATACTTGACCCAACATTATAAATCATTGATCTTATTTAATACCATATAAATAAACCTATGCACGCAAAAGTCGTTCATTTAGAGTAAGTCAGGCATCTCACGACAACAAAAATGATGTAAGTCAGAATTTTGTGCGTGTGTCGATTCTACGGTTCTTGGTTGAGTGCCTTACAATAATCTCAATGATCTCAAATTTTATGAGTTGTCTATATTTTATACAATAATGAAAATCAGTGACTTCGAAATATAACGAAAGGTGTAAGGTGCTCTTTAAGCAGCAAATCTCCATTCTCGTACCTGAACCGCATCCGAAGCGTAGTCAACCAACAAGGCAGCGTAGGAGGAGACGTTGTAATGTGTTTGTCGAAGCGGGGTGAGGAAGTAAGTGACCACATCGTTGCTTCCTGCGTTGAGAATGTACAGGCTGTTGGACACGATAGAGTTTGCCTTGTCCTTGCCGGCAATGGCTGCTATCTTCTCCTTATATTGTCTGAACAGATCAAACTGCTGGCTTATGGAGATAGCTGACTGCATCAGCAGGGAAATTGTCCAGTAAGTATATAAAGACAAAAGTGGCTATGTTGTGTAATAGGAATACTAGATGCATACCGCAAGTTTAGCAGTCTCCGGATCGTATCCCGTCCCAATTGAAGCGAAGCAGACACCCGTGAGCAGCTCGTCGCTGCTGCTAGTTGTGAGGTAAGGTGGCAGGAGCTCCTTGATTCCCATGGTGGAGGCGATCATGTCTGACGCCAGCCTGCCGTTACTGCACCTTTCCGTCGGCTGCTGCTGCTGGAAGTCCTTGCCGTACGGCGAGTAGTCGCACCGGCCAACGGTAGCTAGGACGTCGTTGTTCCCTGTGTCCAAGGCGGAGTCCCCGAACGCAAACAAAGCCGGAAACTTGCTGGCAGGAGCATTGGACAAGGATGTCGTCGAGTTGCTGCCAGCTACCGCGCGGGATGCTGCCGTCGTCGGAGGCATACACGTCAACGCCACAGCTACGACATAAGCTGCGGCAGCTGCAGCTGCAGCACCATTAAAGCGCTGCATTGCTTTGTCGGAGTTTTGATGGCTTGTTGAGTGAAGGTGAAAGGGAATTTGTGTGTTCGTGATTTTAGGAGGGGATCTGCGATCCATATATATAAGGTTGGACCAATCATATGGGTAGCCAAAATTATGACATCAAAATTGATGAATATTGACCAATTATTACCCAAGGACGTCATATATAAGGGCTTATGGTGTTGACCCACGTGGAAAATTCATTCAACAACAGCATCGAGAACAAGTGCGTATATCCGAAAGCTCATTATGAAGTACAGTGCGTATAGGTTAATGATATATACGACTATTATATACAGAAGAAGTTAATTGTAAACAATGCAAATGCTCACTTTAAACATTGTTACTGATTAGTGCTTAGCAAAAAAACATCACTCGAATTTCTAGAATCAATCATATTTTCTATGCTTTCTTTATAAGAGACAAAAAAAATTAAGGGGCCGTTCAGACCCCACCTTCGCAACCAGTCCAAATCTGCTGTGACGAGAACCTGTTCCACATCCTCTTGCAGGAAATCTTGACCACTCATCTATCATAAAACGCCCCCTTAAAAAAATTAGTTTGGTGTTTCTACCGTCTCGATTAATTGTAACATGCCTGCAACAGGCTGCTCGGAACAGGGAAATTGATCCCCTTCGCAACTACCGGTGTTTATATATAATTGGGTTGTTAATTTGTATATCTCAACTTTTTTTCGGCATTTGGTTCAGTATTTGCCTATATACGAATCGTCGAGATTCCAAAGCTCGCCATGTTCGGCAGCAGTGAACAAGCACGCGTCCAGTACAGCACCATCTCCTTTAGCGTGCTGCTGCATGTACCGCCTCAATAATCACACACAGCGATGCCCTTGAATAAAAAGCCGAGCATGCACGAAACTGCGGAACTTGTGAAGTCGGGGGTGAAACGTCCCCTAACCCTAAGCCTCTAGTGGACAGTGAGGGTAAAATGAAGAGAGTAGATATGTTTTCCTTCATTATTGACTAATGGTTACCATTGACCACTTCCGAGAATTAATGAAAAAGAAATACCATGAACCACAAAAGCAACATGCGGTTCCACGAATCCGGTCAGTTCCACAAGCTGCGCCTGGATACTAGTCCGGAATTAATGCCACCAAAACAGAACCGCAAGGGTAGGTGGATGCCCATTATTTGCCACCTTATCTGTCAGCCAACACATTCAGTCCAAAACAAAAATGGTAGCTGCAGCTATTAACGGGAACCGGGTCCCCAGCAACCTGTGGTTGAGAGAAATCTTGCTAGGCCGTGAATAGTTAACGTCCCAAGATTTGAGGCCCCGGATAACATGATCTTAAAAGGAATGATTGGACTACCCATATCACCAAGGTGCACCTCCTTTTCAGGGAGCCCATCTCTAAAGAACTCCATAGTTAAGTGTGCTCAGCTTGGAGTAGTACTAGGATGGGTGACCAGTCGGGAAGTTACTCCTGGCTTGCGCGTGAGTGGACAAAAAGCGTGCAGTTAAGGCTAGTGGTGGTCTGTAGGGCCAGTCATCATTCCTGAAACTCTACTAGAGCCTTGGGCAGTGGGCCCAGGCGTTACAAATGGTATCAGAGCCATAACCCCTCCAGTAGGTGGGGCCCTCATGGGCATGTGGCATGCCAGTCTTGAGCCGTGCGGTCCAGGCAAGTTGGAAAGGGCTATCCGTAGAGACGAGATGGAGCCGCCCTTACGCTGGTAGCCGTGGACGGGAGCTGGGTGTCCATGGGCCATTGTGGGTCTGCACTGAAATGGGGTCAGATTATGAGGCCATATAGTTGAACCTTGACGAGGACGTCAAGAGTCTAAGTGGGGGAGATTGTAACGTCCCAGGATTTGAGGCCCCGGATAACATGATCTTAAAAGGAATGATTGGACTACCCATATCACCAAGGTGCACCTCCTTTTTAGGGAGCCCATCTCTAAAGAACTCCATAGTTAAGTGTGCTCAGCTTGGAGTAGTACTAGGATGGGTGACCAGTCGGGAAGTTACTCCTGGCTTGCGCGTGAGTGGACAAAAAGCGTGCAGTTAAGGCTAGTGGTGGTCTGTAGGGCCAGTCATCATTCCTGAAACTCTACTAGAGCCTTGGGCAGTGGGCCCAGGCGTTACAATAGTCATAAAATTTTGCTTCAATCTAAAAAGGAAATAGTTAATAATATGTTGGAAAGTCCGACAGCTAGCATTTGATCATGGATATCTGACAATGGGACAGTGATGGCCTTAATGAACAACATTGTTAATGATGGTCATGGGCCAGCACGGTTTACGCTCAAACCATTCTGGATAATGATGATAATTTGAAGTGCCAAATTTTAATATGTTGTATCTCATTTTAAAATTAAACATATCTTATTTACAATAATAACATTTTATGGAGCAACGTATCTCTGAGCAAAGTTTACCACCCACTGTTGTTTCATCCGTTGGTGATGTCAAGATTCTACCACTAGTGACCAAATCTCAACATTTGTGCCTACAATTTGCTGTAACCCACATTGTAGTTATACTTTTCTTTAGTGGGTAAGAAAAATATAAAATGATAGATGTTCTATTATTTGAAGAACATGTATGTAAAAACAAAATATACATTAGAGAACTTATTACGCTAGATACTAAAGTTGGGATGTATATTTATTCATTTTGTCCCCCCTGCATGCGTTGTCTAATATAATATTCCTAACAAATGATGGTCGTGTTGAGTCTTCTGATTGTCTGACCATAACACGTGACGCATGTGTTGACAATCAATCCCAGGAAAAGTAACATCCACTAAATTATAGTTTTAAAACCCGGCCGAATGAGTTGGACCTTCACCAGGCAAGTTTTGCGGGTTGGGTGGGGCTAAATTTTATTTTTGGCCAATACCCGGAGTTGACCCAGTGACCACTTCAACCGCCAACCCAGTGATTCGGCCCTTGGGTCAAAGACCCAAGCGGATTTTGTTGGTTTTATTTTTCCTTCCCCAAATGACCATTTGACTGATTCTCAAATTCTTTCATAAAACCCCAACTATTCCATACATTGATATATTCACTTATTTGTATTTGTCACTTGTTGTAAGTATTGCAAGACCAATTGTTTGCTTCTTTATGAATAGATAGCTGGTTTTGTATGTTCTATGTTTCATAATTTATCATTTCATAGTGTCATACAGTAGTACATGTATATACACACTTATATAATAATCTATGTATGAACATATATTTTATTGTGACATACATGCATATATAATAACATAATGTATATGGCGTCATGTTGGGGTCAACTCAGACCCAGGAGTTTTGCCGGGTCGACCTCCGGGTCAAATTTGAAAACCTTGCACTAAATCTGAATGCACAGCACGAATTGGAATGAAAGCTAGGTATAACAACATTGACACTCAATTAGTTGTTATCTAGTTTGAGGTAGCTATTTCCGGATGATAGGTGTGATTGATGTGGAAAAGACTCAATTTAGGCGTTGTATCTGATTATCATTCCATCGGCTACTTAGATTTAATTATGTTTTACGTTTATTGTCTTTAGTTTGTAATAAACTCTTATGCTCTGATCGAGTTAGCGAATCTAAACTCCTATAACTCCCCGCTCACATTGACATCCTTGAGACAATACAAGACTTCACAAGAACAAATTTTGTGTACTAACGAAAGTATGTTATGTGACCAGACTTATAAATTTAAGACTTCGAGATAAGCAAACGAGTTAGGTGTTATTAATCGATTGGATCAGTATATGATAACCCTAGTCTACTAAGATCACATCAACGCTAAAGCGAGTTACTAGAGTTGCATTGAACTCATATATATCTAATAGACTCATCTAAGTTCACATAACGCAGATTAAATCATTGATGGCTTGTCCATATCTCAAGTTTAATCTCGTTATCTAAAACAATGGGATTATATTGCCATGGTAACAATGATCATGTGAATGTTATTCAATAGACAATTGGTATGATCACTTATCCATATGTAAAGTTCAATCTTGTTATCTAAGACAATGGGATTATATTTCTAGGATAGCATTGATCATGTGAATGTTATTCAATAGCCAATTGGTGTTATTACTTAGGTAGGATTGATGTATGTGTCAGTTTTGCATTTTTTGTGGAAACATATTATATGGGTTAATTTTCATAGGAAATGTAATCAATGTTTATAGGGTCACACAATAAGAACGTAATTTCACAAGAAGTACATTATGCTTCTTTTTGGTATCATTAAATGAGCTAAAAGTACAATAAAATGAGAACAATGATCGAGATGGTTGGCATGGCATGTGCTAGAATCAACCTATTATTCCCTACACTCAATGTAATATTCATGATGCATCTAGAATAGATGCATCATTTTCCCAGGAGAACCAGATTCATTTTGAGGTTCATCTTCAATAAGAAGGATCTCATCGTCATATGTGTACTACTCATAAGGGGTTAGAGTCTGCCACCTATCTCAAACTGCATAACCTTTCATAATTAGTCCATCTTGCAAAAATGCCATGAGTGTGATATCTAATTAAATTATACCAAACCTATGATGATTGGTAGTGGAATACATCCCAATCATTAAGTCTTCAATTTTGTTAATGGCCTCATTACAACATGTATCTTGACCGTTATGTATGCGATAATGTTCATTGCATTATATTCTTAGTTACTGATTTGCTTTTTCAATTTAACAATTAAATGACTAAAAATGGTTACTTGGTAAACTTGATCAAAATATTATCTGACTGGAATCATGAACTCCATTTACCCCTCTTTGCATTTAAAAGTCATACAAATACATGTTATATTGTTTAGAATTTAATCAATTAGGGAACCACATGAGTGCATACATGAGGGAGTGAGAGACAGAAAAGGTAAAGCTAACAACTTGCTAGTAGTTGTGGTCTAACTGCATGATATTCTAGAGACATGGGAGACAACATTCAAATCTACTTATTAGGATAATATGAAGACATGTTATTACACCCTCTAGTGTATCCATTAGAAATATTGTAGAATATTAGATCATGATGACAACAATGAGTAGTTTATCCATAAATGATGTATCAATGAAACATTAACAAAGATTTCTAGTTCATGTGTCTTCAACAAAAGTAGTCGCATACATCTAGTTTTATAAGATCTTTCTCCAGGGATTGTGAAAGATGTTCCACTAAAAATATTCTTTTTATTGCTTCGACTCATATTCCCCAAAAAGTAGATCCCTCTTTAATAGCTCCGAATAAATTAAATACATGCATTAAGATACGAGGGCTTCTTATTCCACAACAATGAAAGCACTTTTTCATTCTTTCATATACTAGGGGGTTTCACTTGAAAAAGAAAATGTTCCATAGTAAATGTAATACATCATGTTCAAAATTTGAAAATTAAACTACATGAATATAACTTTTGAATACATAAACAAGTAAAGAAGTATATGAGTGTGCATATATATATATATATATATATATATATATATATATATATATATATATATATATATATATGTATACATACACACACATATATATGTGTGTGTGTATATATATATATATATATATATATATATATATATATATATATATATATATATATATATAGAGAGAGAGAGAGAGAGAGAGAGAGGTTAGGAAGTGTGTATCGGACGATACTTGTAACTTATATGTATCGGCCATGAAAATGACATATATGGAATACATAAGTTCAATATAACCATATCGCCTATTAAATATTTCTAAAGATTTAGGGATAAATTTTAATTAAACATTTAAACCCTAAAAATCACCTTTTATATTTGTTTATTTATGTTCACAAAACCATACCATCATGTAGATAACTTTATTACAATTTCAATACATATTTATTTATAAAGTCCTAACATTCCTAGTACTAGTTATGGATTTTTTAAATTACCACCAATCACAAAAACCCAACAGCGATAAACCCAAAATCTAATTGTCTTATCCGTAAGCGGCCCCACGCTGAGGTGGTGATCTAGTAGTTGGCCACATAAAAAGGTTATATTTTTTGGAAAAAAGTAAACATTAAAAAATTTATATAATCAATTACTTAACTGAAATGAGAAATAATAATAATCTTGACTAAATGATTTCCTTAGTACAACTCCATATTACATCCTAAAATTGTTAACAACAAGGAAAAAGAGGAAAATGGTTTAATAGATAATGTTTACACCCTTTGGATTTAAAATTCATGTGTATATTATAACTCGTTTTGGATATATATAAGTTTATTAGAACCTATCTCCTATGCAGATAATTAATGTAAGATATATGGGATTAAGAGAGAAATATTTCTTCCCCCCTTCCAACGCCCGTTGTAGAGGCTGAACGTCCAGGAGGGTGGTAAACTAATGTGGCAACTGGGATTCAAACCCAGGTCCCTTTGTTAGGGGACACCGTGCTTGACCACTTGAGCCACTCCTTGTCAGCAATTGTAATGTAAGATATATAATCAATTATATGATTGCCTCAAATTTGGAATTTTAGGTCTAACTAAATATTAATTAGGTATATGCCTTTATTTAAAATAAAATTGTTATACATATTTTTAGTGACTCTAATGTGAGAAGAGAAACATTGTGAGAAAGTCATTTCATAACAAAACAAATATGTATATGAGAGGTTCATAAATCTAATTGTAGAAAAGAAATTCGATAAGTATATCCTACACATCTGTATATTAACTTATTATACACGTTTACATTGAGTAAATAATTACACATCAAGATATTTAGAAGTCTCTTTATTGTAAACCTAATAGTCAATATTTATGTGATCAAGTTGTTAAATAAAGGAAAATATATGATACAAGATAGACATAAATAAATGGAAGGGAAATGACATTTTTATTTTGTTCTTTCCTATCATTTGTTGAAGAATGCTTAACTTTTATCTTTTTACAATATATGTTGCATATTTTCCTTAGTAAACAAAAATAGATAAGTTTCTAGATACCCAAGACTAGTCCTATATATATAGACCCCTCTCCATGGCCTTCACATGCATAAAATGAATTGACCAATAGGACATGACTCCTAACCTTCTCCCGCATCCTCCTATTAAAGCTCCTTGTAATCTCAAAAAAAAAAATTCATACAGTGATCCCTTCTCAACCATCTGTGTTTCAAATATTGGAACCCTAACTTGGATCTAAGATTCAAACTTTGACAAGTTGACAAACATCTTTGAGGTATGTTGCATCTCTAAATCATATTGGGAAAATTCTTATTTCACTCCCTTAATGCATGTTACATCTCCAAATCATATTGAGAAATTTCTAATTTTACTCTCTTAATGTATGTTGCATTCCATATTATTCTTATTGAGAGATCACCTATTCTCCCATCCTACACAATATATATCTCTTCCATGAATTTATTTCAAGTGAAAGATTCTATGTTGATTCTGATCTTGTGATCATCTTACTTGGTTGGATATTCTTATTGGACTCTTATCTATACCTTGTTCATTTTCTTCCAAGTGGAAACCCTAATTTGAGTATTTGACGTCCTAACCTCCTTCTGGTGGAATTTTATGATCACATGATATATCTTACTTGTGGAATTGATTGAATACTTATTTATGGGTCCTCTGATCCCACTTTATATAAGTTGGATGATCTCATCCTTTATTTGAACATGACTATACTTTTTCTTGCCTACTCTATTTGCATGGGTGATTGAGTAGTCATAACTATAAATAGTGACACCATATAGGTAGTGGGTTTTATTCCCATGTCATGTTTGATGTTTAGGCACTGGGTTCTATTCTCCTTCCAGGAACTGGGTTTTATTCCCCTGCCACATATGATATTGGGCACTGGGTTTTATTCTCCTACCATGCACTAGGTTTTATTTCCCTACAAATAACTATATTTGTTTGGCACTAAGATTTTAGCCCCCCTACCCTTTGGTTTGGAATACATATGGGTTCCTACCCTACTTTTTAGTATAGCTAGTCTGCTTATTACTCCACGTGAAACTTTTTATGTTTTGTGATATTTTTATTATGACATTGTTTTAAGGTAAGAAATCTCTTATTCTTGATTATCATTTCATTGAAATTCGTAATCTCTTTTGATATCCACTTGGATAGTATCTTTCCTAATATATAGGAAGCCATGTTATATTTGATGTCCCTTTTCCTTTATATTGTTCAAATCTCAATTAATTTGAACGTACCGACATTTACGCAGATAAATTCTACTTTGTTTATTTTGTGGGGTATGCTTCCAACCCCAAGTGTAGAGCAAGGAGGAGAAAACTAAGTGTAATGACCCTAATCTGGGTTATGAGGTAACCCTATTTGTTTTGGCTAAGTTGCTTAGAAATTTAATATAATCCTCTAAGGTGTTTTGTTATCATAAGACATACTTATGTTCCAAGTTTGGTCGTGATTGAATGTCATTTGAACAATGTTCCTTTGTTTTGGACCAAAGTGCAATTTACCCAAAATGAGGGGTTATATTGAAATATGTCACATGTTGAACGTGACCTAAGTGTTTTAGCATTATAAGAAAGATAATTATGCTAAGTAGTGGCTTGTGGAAAGCCTAAAATCCAAGTTTGAACTTGTTTGAATAATGCTAGTGCCTTGTGTACCAATTTTGGTACAAGTTGTATTTTACCCAAAATATAGGGTTGATATGAAAATTACCACATCTAGAGTGTCCCTACTCCCTCCTAGTATCATCTAGATGATAAAGAAAGAAGGAGGCATCATTTTTGAATCATTTATGAGTAATGGTACTCTTGGTGATGAAAAGACCAAGAAAGGGTTGAATGTGAAACCCTAATTTGAGCTTGTATCGGGTTGTAGAGTCCATATGGGAGTGTCTATCGGCCAAGGATTCATAGAGGGGATCCCATATCAGTTTTTGAACTCTTGTACTTGTCCATGAAGAGCTAAGCACCTCAAGGAGATGATCCATGACGAGTTAGGTGCTCCTTGCAAAATTTGTATCAGTTTGCATATTTTATGAAGATAAAGATAAGATATCTTATCAAACAAGATAACTAATGGCCGAAATATCATCTCTAGATTATCCTCAAGTGTTTTGCATGACAATATAAATATGAGTGCATGCAAGGACACGTGTCAACCATGCATGGACACGTGGTACCTAGTAGCTTAAAAAGATGACACCTCATATACACACTTTTTCATGAACCTCAAGTATATATACCCTTCCTTTCACCCATAAGTGAAATGTTTCAAAATATATCACCCCCTTTCTCTTAGATATCGTGCATATAGTCTTGATATCATGCAAGGGTGAAGAAGTATCATGCATAGAGCCTTGGTATCACCCATAGCAAAGTGATATCACCCATTGCAAAGTGATATCAGCCAAGTGAGGGATATTGACAATAAGTGAGGGATATCGGCCACAAGTGGTGAGGTATCGTGCATAGGGCTGAGGAGCTCAAGTCTTGGACCTTTTAGAAGCTCACCTTCAACCGTGGGAACGTGAATCTTTGGATCTTGGAGCTTTAAAGTTGCTCTTGAGGCGGGTTATATAACTTGAACTCAATTATGTTATTATTTATCATCAATCTTGCCTTAGTTAAATGCTTTACTTTCAAATAGAATTTTCTTGCATAATTGATGAATCCATGAGCTCTAGTAGTAACCTATGACTGTTTTCCATGAACTAGAACAAGTATAATGAAGGTATGATGGTAATACCTTATAAAGTGATATAAGGTTCAAGCACATAAGCAAGAACCTCTAACTCGATATGGTGATGCATTTACACTACTAAAATGACATGGATATGAGTTTATACTTCCTTGCACGATATGGTGTTTTAGTATACACCTCTTGCATGATATGAGGTCAACAATACCCTTAGGCACAATATGGTGTGAAGCACACACACACCTCTTTGCCCGATATGGTGAGAAGCATACACACACCTCTTTGCCCGATATGGTGTGAAGCACACACACACCTCTTTACCCGATACGGTGTGAAGCATACAAACACCTCTTTGCTCGATAAGGTGTGAATCTTACACACACCTCTTTTCCCGATATGGTGTGAAGCATACACTCACCTCTTTGCCTGATATGGTGTGAAGCACACACACACCTCTTTGCCCGATATGGTGTGAAGCACACACACACCCCTCTTTGCCCGATATGGTGTGAAGCATACACACACCTCTTTTCTCGATATGTTGTGAAGCATACACACACCTCTTTGTGTGATATGGAAGCAAGCACACACCTCTTTGCCCGATAGGGTGGAAGCACCTCAATTCAATATACTTGATTGAGTGACACATGTAGTGTGTTATGTCAAATGATATATTAAGACATACAAAGTTGAATGCACTTTGATAAGTGTAGGCTAACAAACCTTTGAGAAAGGGTTAAGCCAAGTTAATAAAGTATGATGTAATCAATATCCTAGTGAGGATGAGAGAGAAACTCATACTTTGCATTGATAATCATTTAATGATAAATGATGAGAATAAATAAGTATGATTGAATACTTATGATATCAATGTATGCTCCTAGATGTGTGGAGCAATGAATTAGGTGGATTGATAATATGAACTTGAAACCCTATTCGGATATAAAGGGAAACCCTAACCCTAATAATGGGAAGGTTGTATTTCTCTTATTGCATAAGCCTTGTGAGATATGTGAAATACTTGTACAATAAGTATAATGTTTATATAGGCCTTATGACCTAGATATAGTTGTTGCCTAGTGAGAGGTGACAAGATGTTTAATTTCCTTGTGAGCCATGTGAATAGTTGTTGCCTAGTGAGAGGTGACAAGATGTTTAATGGCCTTGTGAGCCATGTGATTAGTTGTTGCCTAGTGAGAGGTGACATGATGTTGATCTAGAGATTGATGTAAGAGATGGTAATGTTTAAAATAAACTAGGAAAACATCATAACATAATAATAATAATAAATGATTACAAAGATAATAATGAAATCTTGGTCATACATACATTATGGTCATAGCCAAATAAGGGCTATAGTGCTTTGAATATGTTAAAATGAGACATGAGGAATACTTGTATCACATAAAGGATGTGAATGTGTATGATGGTTCGCTTGAGGGATAATACCTAGCAAAGGTGATGTGGTGTTCAATGATGAGTTTAAGGGATTGATATCCCATGATGAAAGTGAAAGGGAAACATAAAGGTATTCCAACTCTTATGGAATCCTTAGAAATATGGCCATGATCTCACAGGGTTGGTATAATCCAATGCTTGGTTGTACTCTCAAAATGATCTCACAGGGTTGGCATAGCCCAATGCCTGGCTGAACTCACATGATTGGTACAATCCAATACCTGGCTGTGATCTCACAGGGTTGATATAATCCAATTCCTGGATGTACTCTCAAAATGATCTCACAGGGTTGGCATAGCCCAATTCCTGGATGAACTCACAGGATTGGTACAATCCAATACCTGACTGTGATCTCACATGGTTTCTATAATCCAATGCCTGGCTGTACTCTCAAAATGATCTCACAGGGGTTTCATAGCCCAATTCCTAGCTAAACTCACAAGATTGGTACAATCCAATACCTGGCTATGATCTCACAGGGTTGGTATAATCCAATGCCTGGCTATACTCTCAAAATGATCACATAGGGTTGGCATAGCCCAATGCCTGGTTGAACTTATAGGATTGGTACAATCCAATACCTGGTTGTGATCTCACAGGGTTGGTATAATCCAATGCCTGGTTGTACTCTCAAAATGATCTCACAGGGTTGGAATAGTCTAATGCCTGGCTAAACTCTATTAGGATTGGTATAGTCCAATACCTGGCTGTGATATCAGGATTGGCATAGTCAATACCTGGCTATGATATCTGGAATGGTACAATCCAATACCTGAACTGACCAGTTCAAGGTCTGAAACAACCAGTTTAACTTATGAATTGGCTGAGGCCAACAGATAGAAATGAGAATGATTCATGGTCATCATACCATGATAATATTATCACAGGATAAGCTTGAGATGTTGGCATGATATGATGGGTAAATGATATACATGTTCTTTCATATTCCTTATAAAGTGAATAGATGATTTAATGCTCTATTATAGACAGTTACAATGCTTTGAAAAGATGAGAGATATTTTAATTTGCTTATCCACAATGATTAACCTTGTTTAGTAATATTGAAGAACCTCTGCTCAGTTTAATACTATTTACCTATGATAATAACATTGTTGGCGGAGAGTTATATCTCTCGCTGGGACAATTGTCTCACCTTGTGGGATCTACATTTTTTTTAGGGTGAACGTGCATGAGGGGGGTTGAGACCATACTACAGAAGGACAACAATAGCAGTAGGGACAATAGTGATAGCTCAGGTTGAGTGTACGTGTCTTGTAGATAGAAGTCCTATGTGTCATCTTTGTACTCTCAGGTCCTTGGATTTAGTATTTGATGGCTTAATAAACAATCTGAGGTTTTGGCTAGTATGCCTCGAGGTTTTATGTTGCTTCAATATATGTTTTGACAAAGCAATTGTTATATGTTATCCTCAAGATGAGATGGTACAGTGTATGTACAATGTGAACCCTAATGTATATAAAGTTTTGATTCTTTCATTAAGAGTTTTCTAGGAAATGGATCTCTTTGCAAAATGGTTTTAAATTTTAGTAATTTTTGTTAATCCACTGCTTATGATTATTTTGCAATAATTAGTAATGATTTGGCTATTGTTTTGGTGGTGGTCGTTACACCAAGCTTGACGAAGACAACTTCAAGAGTACATGAATCTTTTGGGGAGATAGTTTTGAGGTGGTTAGATAATCCTGCACTTATCCTATACTATATTTAGTTTTTATTTGTATCACCATGCATGGTGAAGGATGGTGATAATATCAAGCATTGTAATAGTTAGATATTTTATATTCAGCTGCTACATTTTGTATCTTGAAACACACTCTTGAATAAATTGGATTATCATTCCTTTGTAAAAAATTAATTATGTGTTTGGCATATGGGATGTTTCCTTTTATTTGATTTAGTAGGGAGTGGATCCCCTCTCCGATCCCACTCCTTATTCTATGGTATCAAAGCCATTAGTAGTCGATTAATATAACTATTTCAATTATATCTCCCTTAGGATGTTTACCCTAAGAAGATATGGCATGTAAAAAAAGTTGACCTACCCTCTTTACCCCTCTAATATGTGGAAAGTTATGCTAGGTGAATCTTTAATTTTGAGATGTGAACCACAAGTTTGATAGGTTAGAATCACAAGGACCTAAAATTCAACCCTAGGAGTATATGACATGCTTGTTGAATGCATGAAGAACATAAAAAAATTCATGCTTAAGAGATGTACAAGTTACCCTAATATATATAAGATTTGTCTTATTAGGTTAAACCTTTTAAGGGGTGGGGAATAGGAGGTTGATAATGTATGGATGATTAGATTTTGAGGAATAAATACTTTTAAGGGGTGGAGTGTTGTAACGTACTGAAACCTAAAATCGTACCCTATTCCATGATTAGAAGGTCGGTAAGCTTGGTACTCTATATATGACCAAATAAGGAAAAAATTATACCTTAATGAATAATGTTAAAAGCACATATTATGCATCATAATTCCTCATATATACATAATAACCTAAATATGTGCTAAAATGTAGATAAATTCATGAAATATGTTGCAATATTTCCTTTTCCAACTAATATTCACATATTGGTTAAATGAAAGGAATAATGCACTTAAAACATGTATTAGAATAACAATTGGAATATTCACGTGCAATCACCTAAATTGAAGTGTAATTAATAGACTAAATATATAAAATAAGAAAAATGTGGAATTTCATACATTACAATAAAATATAACGCTTTTGGAATATATTATAGATAATAAGACTCAATTAAGTGAATGTTGATAATAAAGATATAATATTTTGATAAATACAATGACAATGAGCTTAAAACCTTAAGGGTGTCATAACTCTGAAAAGATAATCTCAAAAGTGAAATATAATGGTAATTATGTGTTCCTTAGGACCCAATTATCTTGGATGCCAAGTTTCACAATATTTGAAAAATAATAACTACCCTAATTTTATTTAGAGAAGAAAATAGGAGAAAAGGAAAAAAAGTATTAAATAAATTATAAAATGTCTTCAAAAGTGGAAACTAATCCCAAATTCAGATTCTACACACCAAAGTTGGTCCATGGGTGAATTTTCACTTTAAGTGAATAATCTTATCTATCCTAGTTTTACTTAGGATAGAGAACGTAACTTAAAGTCACAATATTAAATTAATTATTAAAAATATAGTTTATTAAATAAATAGTAAAAACCAACTTGTATGTCTTATACAAATACAATTTATATGAAGTTGTAATAATAAAATTGTGGCATAACATAAGGGGAAACAATATGGTACATGCATGTTAAATATATGGAAAATTTATCCCAACAGAAAATCTTGAAAATGTATTTACTTTCCAAATACAATGGGACCGAGGTAATTGCAACAATGTGGAATATAGAAATATTTTAATAAATTATAACAAACTTCAAAGCAATAAACAATTGTGAACAATCACGTTAACATATCATAAATGAAACAAATATTTAACGCAGTTAAATATTTATTTGGAAACAAATAAACATTTAAAAATTATATAATCAATTATTTAAATCAAATAAGAAATAATAATAATCTTTACTAAATGATTTCCTTAGTAAACCTCCATTTTATCTCCTAAAATCATTAACAACAAGGAAACAGAGGGCAATGGTTCGATAGATAATGTTTACAACCTTTTGATTTGAAATTCATTTGTCTATAATAAATAGTTTTGGATATATATACGAGACAACCTGGCTACACTGCGTCCGCAGCAGAGGAGACGGCAGAGGCGGAGAATGAGGCATCGTTGGTTGTGGATGTGGCGACGAAGGCGGATGCGACAGTGCTGCCAAAGGAGGCATAGGGGGAGGCAGAGGTTGGCATGGAGGGAGAGGCCCATCATTGTCCTGGACCAGGTGAGGGTCGTGACGCCGCACTGAGTCTCGTACACTGTAGTCATCAGCACTGGGCCTGGCGGCGTGGGCGCAATGCTAGCAGAGGAGGTGGACGTCGTGCGGCAGTGTCCTGTGTGGAAGTAGGAGGGGAGCGGATCCATCATGGTCGTCTCCATTTTCCGTCTTTGAAACCCCCACTATTTTCTCATGCTATCAACGCCTGGACATGTAATGGCTAGGGAAAGGTGCCAACAGAAGACTGGCGATGGCGGTGGTGATGAAGATGAGATCTTGGGATGGATGGTGGGTAAGCAGTAGAGAGAGAGAAAGCGGGAGAGGTGGGGTGTGGGCCCTGATCTCCAAAACACAAGATAAACATAGCGGAAGCGATTCGATTAACAGCGGAATATGAAAATCATCAGAAATTAAAACTTTTTGAGACAAGATCTTGAATCATGAAACTCCTTTTATAAGAAACAAGGTAAACAGATTACATCTCTATTAGATCACTTCATGAGTGATTATACACAGCCAGATACAAGATCTCAAGATTTAAAACCCAAAATCTCAGACCAAAAGACTCCAAGGACCCGAGAGTACAAAGACGACATAAGACTTTCTAACTACATGACTTAGCAGTCAGTATCTCCACCTGAGATTCACTACTGCTCCTGGTACTGTTGCTGCTGATTCTGATCACCTGCAGACTGGTTCCTTCGTCCTCGACGACCACCTAAAAAGTTGAAATCTACGGGGTGAGACAATTTTAAATAATTGTCCCAGTGAGAGTTATAACTCTCCTCCAGAAGCTTTATTATAGCAATCAAAGAGCAACATAAGCAATAAAGCTTTAAGGTAAACAACAGCAGATTGTTATTAAGTAGAACAAAAACATTTAAGGAATATGAAGAACATGTATACTAAGTAATGTAACTTCAACCAATGTATTTCGTAGTTCAACCTAAGCAGATATGCTATACGGTTGATTATGTTTTACAAACATTATTATGCCCTGCAGAGATGAGGTATACCGCTCATACTCCAACCGATCACTATTAAGTCGCATCGGTATCATACATAGGTCATCAAAAGAGCCGGATTCTTATGACCTCATCTTCCTCAGTCAGTACAAGGATCAACATGCAGGACATCTAGTATCTCTGCTACTATAGCTTACCAGGGTATTCTGGTACTTCGCTATTAGAGTCACAGTGGCATTCTATACTCTCTTCACCATCAAAAGATTTCTTGTTTATCTCTCATTGATGCGGTACAAAAGATTTCCTCGGGAGATTAGTGTTACATCACCCCGGCATAAACACATAGTGAAGGATTGATAGATTAGGATACATCTACATCAATTCCTATACTAGGATGTAAGGGTATTCACATCCATATTCCCCCACATACTCAAAAGTATGTGATCCAGGAGTTCCCTTTAGGAAAACCTATTTCACCATCATTTAACTCCTGAGAATGATGGATCTATGATCATGGCTCTACATGGTATGATTATACTTGATTAGTTAGGTACATTTCAGTATTCTTTTAACATCATACATGTTCTCAAACATTAATCATTAGAACAGCAGCTATGAAAGTAGAATACTAAATGTATCAAGTCTAACTCTCATCAATTATCATTTCTCAATCATCTCATCACAAGTCATCTGACAAGCATGACCTTGATGATACTCATGGCTCTCACAGCCTATCATTCTCATAAGATGCCACTTACTAGGCATCAACATATGTCATTATTCATAAAGCTAATAACATGCTTTCAATGAATATGAAATCATAATCCTTACCTGGATATGATCATCATCATGTATAAGAACCTGCATGGTTAATTCAACTGATAATAGTAAGCAGTTCATATCAAAAGTTGTACCCTCATACTCTTACAAGGGTTAGGTTCCCTATTTTTCACCAATTAGGGTTTACTATTCATATTACATGTCATCACCCTAGAATTAAGGTTTAATATTCACCTCATGGTGAATTGATCTCATAACATCACCATGTATGAGAAACATCATCATTAAAGCCCTCAGATAAGATTAAGATTCACCAATTATTATATTTAGGGTTTCCATGATCTCACATAAGTGGATCATACCTAATCTTGCATATTCAAGTACATTGAAGGTATTTTACTTGAGTTTTGACCATAAATGGTACTTTCTCTCTCCTCTCACTAGTAGATGGTGATTACACCACTCTAGATAGATTGGGTCAAGTCATCCTTGATTAACATAAACCAAATCATCACTATCAGGTGATTAGGGTTTGATTAGAACAAGGTATCACTCAAATTAACCCCTCAAGGGCATTTTGGTAATTTACCCATTGATCATCATCATGGGTCAATTCATTAGTCACTTAGTCCCTTAATGTGTTAAGTTACCATTTAGAGTTTAGATTAGATCATCATTGAACCATTTACACCTTCAAGTGATTAAGTATAAATAACTTTGAAAATCTTCAATTAGTTTAGGGTTTAACCTTCAACCTTCAACCCATTTAGGTTTTAAACGACCTAGAACTCGTTTAATCTCAAACGTCCTTGAACCCATTTGAGCCTTAAACGAGTGTGAACCCATTTGGCCTTAAATGGGTGTGAACCCATTTGACCTCAAACGGGTGTGAACCCATTTGGCCTTAAACGGGTGTGAACCCATTTGACCTCAAACGGGTGTGAACCCATTTGACCTCAAACGGGTGTGAACCCATTTGGCCTTAAACGGGTGTGAACCCATTTGACCTCAAACGGGTGTGAACCCATTTGAGCCTAAATGAGTGTGAACCCATTTGACATTAAACGAATGTAGACCCATTTAAGCTTAAACGAGTGTGGACCTACATGGGTTCAAACCGCATGAACATAAAAGGTGACACAAAGGTTATGTTTGAATAGGATTTCCTATGTTGAAGCCTTCAATTGACCAAATCCATGTTAACCACTTACCAATTTGAGTCAATTAGGATTAGCCTTAACCAATTGGACACCAAATTGACCCTCAATTGAAAGACAATTAGGGTTAAGTCTATCTCAATTAGGGTTTCAATCGGATAATCTTCAATGTTCAACAATGTAAATCAAATCAAGGTTGAACCTATCAATTGATCTCCAATTGGGCCCAAACTTGGCCCAAACGGTCTTGAGATCGTTTGGGTGACCTCCAAACGGTCTTGAGACCGTTTGCCCAAAGTTTTACCAAAAACCAAGTCGGTTGGATAAGGGTTGAACCCTAAATAGGTCTAAAATCAGCATTTTAATCAATTCATCAACCTATTGAAATTGGACCCTCAAACCATCAAATTTCCTTAACCATAGACCTCCAAAGGGTCTTGGGGTGTCACTAAACGAGTGTGAGACCGTTTGGATGAACCCCCAAACGGTTTTGAACCCGTTTGGGTCCTTCAACCCAAAACTCAACAAGATCTATTCTTGAAATCAGCAATTTCATCCCGATTAGGATTAGGGTGTTGAAGTGCCTTCAACTCTCAATTGGTTAGGAATTAGATCATAATTCTTTGTAGAAATGAAATTCAATATATTATGAATAGACCCTCAAATGGTCGTCCCTTGGTCAACCCTATCAAATGGTCTTGAGACCATTTTGATCCAAACGATCTTGCAAGATCGTTTGAGATCAAACGGGTTGAAACCGTTTGACCTTAAACGGGTTGCAACCGTTTGGACCAAAAGGGTCCAAGGTCGTTTGATAAAGTTACCTAGGAATCCACGCCCATCATCCTCAACCTCTGTTCAGGTCGGTTACACCACCATTTTGCTTGCAAAAGTGCAAGGAAGAAGGGAGGTAGAAGAAGAACTAAGCACTAAAAGTAAGAACAAAGATATGCATAATAAAGCTAAGAGTTTAGAGTTATAAAACCTGCCTCAAACGTGGTTCCTAGAGCTCCAATCTTCCAAGCTTCAAGCCTTTAATGGCGTCTTGAGCTCCATAGGTCATCCAAGGTTGTTTCTTCAAGGAAAAGATGGGGATGGTCGGCTAAAATAAAGAATCTAAGTAAGTTAACCATAGAACCAACCTTTTAAGAAGAATTCCTCCATGAATTCGAGCTTGAAGATGGTTCCTACTCACCTTAGCACTAGTTGGTCATCTCCCTGAGGTCCAGAGCTCTGCCTTGGCCGTTTTGAGAAAGATGAGAAATGAAGAGGATAAAGGATACGTTCACTTGGTTTGCAAGGGTAAAGGCTTATATACTTCAGGCTATTTTCCACCATAAGGACCTCTAAAACATGAAATTCTCACCTAAGTCCCTCCTTGTTTCTAAGGCACGCCCAAGCTATAAAAACTTATGTAAATCTCATCAAAACTCTAGATCTAAGGGTAAAGAAAACCAACTTTCAACTAGAGTTCATATATGACAAGTCTCCGTCCTCATATTTAGTGAATTTTATACACAAAGATCATTTTTCTTATCTGATCACTCATTCATGTGTCCCTTTCATAATTTTTACTCTAAATTATGTCAAGAGTCATAAAAGATGTTCTAGATGGTGTATTTTATAAGTTGCACTCCACATTTGGGTAAATTGCACTTTAATCCAAATTAGGGGTTTTAAGCATAAGGATCATTCCATAAGCTGCATCTTGATGCCCAAGCTTGGGAAATCCATCTTAACTCATCATATCACTCATATGATATATCATCATTAGAGGAACATCTTAACTTGTGAAATTTGCAAGTTAAACCCCTTAACTGGATAATTTGCACATAGGTCCCTGTATTACCAAACAATACTACAATTATTGTTTAAAAGGGAGAGAAATGAAAATGTATGTTCCTTAGGAACTCAATTACATGCCAAAAGATAATCACAAGAGTTTAATTACATATTTAGGCAAAACACCTAGGGTTAGTTTATAACCCAGGTCAGGGATGTTACATGGGGGATGTAGATACATATGGAAGAAGGGACAGTAGAGTGAAGAGCGGGCTTGGGGGGTAGAGAGAAGTGGAGCGGGGATGCGTGGTACCTGGGTGCTTGCAAGTACTTGATGGTGGGTCGAAGGGTCTATCTACAGCATAGCCAGGTTGTCTCATATAGATCGGGCTTAGGGATCCAAGGGAGCCGTAAAGTTAAAACTATTCTCTTATTCCTTATGCAATATGACTACTTTTAGTATAAAAAAGTAACCATATGGTATAAAAGTAATTATGCCACAATATCTCTCTTCATTCCTGGCCACCAGAAAAACCTCTGCATGTCCTTAAAAATCTTGGTTGTTCTCGGGTGCACCGTGTACTTAGAACCATGAGCCTCTTGTAGGATATGTTCCTTTAATGGTGAGTCATTAGGAACCCATATGCGATTCTCGAATCTGATCCCTCCGTCTATTCCCAATGAAAGACAGGTTTGAGGCTTCTCCATCAAGCCTTTCATCTTGTCAAGTTCTCCACTGGCCAACTGTGCTATTACAATCTCACCCAACAATTCCGATTGTATCTGGATGTTGGCCAATCAAACTCGATCATCAAACGGTTGAGGAGACCATTCTACCAGCTCTTCTAAACTCTTCCACTAAATGGACAAAATAGTTGCACACCTGAGCTGTTTCTGACTCAAAGCACCTGCTACGACATTCGCCTTTCCTGGATGATAAGCGATGGTGAATTCATAATCCTTCATATACTCCATCCATCGTCACTGTCATAGTTTCAGGTCTCTCTGTGTCAGGAGGTACTTTAGGATCTTATAGTCAGTGAAGATCTCGAAGGTAGAACTGTACAGGTAATGCCGCCATATCTTCAGGGCATGGATAATATCAGCTAACTCTAGGTCATGTGTCGGGTAATTCACCTCATTGGGCTTGAGTTGTCGGGAGGCATATGCAACCACATGCCGATTCTATTCCAACACACAACCAAGTCCCATCTTTGATGCATCGGTGAAAATCATGAAACCCTCATTGCCTGATGGTAGAGTCAAAACTGGTGCAGTGGTTAGCTTCTCCTTCAACTCCTGGAAACGAGCTTCACACACATCAGACCATATAAAATTCACATCCTTTCGAGTCAACATGGTCAAAGGCAAGTCAGTCTTTGAGAAATCTTGATGAAACGTCGATAGTACCCTACCAACCCCAAGAAACTACATACTTCCAAGGGATTCTTTGGTGCAGGCTAGTCTCAAACTGCCGATACTTTAGCTGGATCTATAGTGATCATCCTCCTAAGATGATGTGTCTGAGGAACATGACTCGGTCTATCCAAAAATCACATTTAGAGAATTTCCCATAAAACTTTTTCTTTCTCAAGATATCAAGGACTTTACTTAGGTGGTCTCGGTGTTGATCTAAGTCATCTGAATAAACTAGTATGTCATCTATGAATACTATGAAAAATGAGTCAAGGAAGGGTTGAAACACACTATTCATAAGGTTCATGAAAACATTGGGTGCATTTGACAACCCAAAAGGCAAAGCCACAAACTCATAGTGGCCATAACGTGTTCTAAAAGTTGTTTTCGGGATGTCCTCATTCTTGACTCTCAACTGGTGGTATCCTGACCTCAAGTAAATCTTGGAAAAGACTCGAGTAGACTTCAACTGGTCAAACAAGTCATATATCCAGGGTAGAGGGTATTTGTTCTTAATGGTAGCCCGGTTGATCATCTGGTAGTCTATGCACATTCGGAGAGATCCATCCTTTTTCTTTACAAAAAGAATCGGTGCTCCCCATGGTGATGTACTAGGGTGGAGAAAACCCTTATCTAGCAATTCCTACAATTGTTTCTTCAACTCGAGCAACTCCACTGGGGCCATTCTATAAGGTGCTCATGAAATAGGGCTTGTCTCAAGAGCTAGCTCTATGAAAAAATCCACCTCTCTCTCAGGAGGAATCCCGAGTAGATCATCTAGAAAAACATCAGCATTGCTCCTAACTACCTCTATTTCTTCTAAGAGTTGCACCCTGGGTTCTGGCTCAATAACTACTGCTAGGAAAGCTCGACAACCTTTACTCATCATCCGCTCTGCTTTCAAGGCTGACACATATAGGCTGGTGGTGGCATCCTTCCTACCTCTAATGAAAAAAGGTGGGTGACCTAGTTTCTTAATGATCACTTTCTTCTCCCTACAGTCAATATTGGCCCTATACATATAAAGCCAGTCCACATCAATGATCACATCAAAGTCATTCATGTCAAGAAGGATAAAGTCTGTAGGAAAATCATGATCTCGATATATCACAGGTATCACCGGAGTTTTCAAAAGAGATGTAAAGATCCGACCACTCGGGGTTGTAACGCCTAAGACATACCCTAAATCCTTGATATCCAAACAAAGCATAGTTGTGAGATTTCTTGAAATGAAAGTATTAGTAGATCTAGAGTCAAACAAAGCTTTTACATTATGTCCCATGACTTCAAGCATGCCTACATTGTTTTTCACCATACATTAGGCCATTACATGCTTATCTTAAAACATAAAAGAAAACTGTAAGGGTTATTACCCTTAATCAACCGATTAGCATTTGCTTGAGCCTCCTCATTGTCAATGGCAAACACCTGAGCTTGTCTTCTCTCTCCACTAGGTGGGGTTGTAGCTATAGGTGGAGCTGCCACAGGTGGGGCTGCTACTGGTGGGGCTGCTACCGATCCTGGTCCTCTTGGATCTGGCAGAGGACAAATAGATTGTAGGTGTCCTTCTTGATGGCACCAAAAGCATGTCTTCTTCTTATAGCGACACTCACCGACGTACCCCTTTCCATAGGTGTGGCATTACGGTCGGTTGTTCTGTTGACGGGCTTTTTCTTTTCCTCCATGCTTTCCTTTAGCATGATGACACCTTGGACCTTTCTTGTGGTTGTTCTTATGACCTTGAGTTCCTTCAGTGAAACCCAAATACCCCTTGGGTGGAAACTGGGCAGGCATCACAGTCCTCTCAATGTATAAAGCAGTGTTCTAAGCTTCAGCGAAGGTTTTAGGTTTACTTGCCATCACATGGGGCTTGATGGCAGGGTGAAGACACTCTATGAAGTGATCCACCCTTCTTTCCTCATCCATCTTATACCCAAAATGCTCCAAGATTCAAAACTTGCACCCAAAGTCCGCCACAGAGGAGTTTACTTGAGTCATGTTGGTGAACTCCCTTTCCTTTTCCTTCTTAGCTGAGATAGGGATGAATCTGGCGGTGAAGATTGTCTTCAAGTCAGCCCATGCCATTGGTTCCTCAGTCAGATCTTGGCCTATGATGTGTGTCTCCCACCATATCTTTGCTGCTCCTTCCAGGAGGTGAGAAGGAAAGAGGACCTTCTTACTCGATTGTACCTCAAGCATGCAGAATCCATTCTCGACTGCAAGCAACCAAGCTTCCGCCTTGTCGACCACTTCAGACTTATCTTCTCCCTAGAACTTCTCAATGTTTAGCTTGACGAAGTCCAAGATGGTGGCTCCCAATTGAGGACGAACAGGAAATGGCTCACCATTCTCACCTCTAGCTAAGTCTCAGAGGGCCAAAGCACTAATGGCCTCTGTCAGCTTCTTCTGTTGTTCCATCCACAAAGCATTAGGGTTGTGGATCATTATGGTTGGTTCTGGACCACCAGCTTGGTCCTCTTCCATCTGGGCTACCTCCTCGTACACATGTTTTTCCTCGTACCCTTGGTCCCATTCTTGATCAAGGTTGTTGAAGGGTATCGGGTCAGGGTTGGGGACCTCATGAGTGGTTTCTTCAGGTCTCTTCCTCTTCTTTGAGGAATCTCCACTGTGGTTCCTCTTCCTTTTCTCAGAAGACACTTTTCCCTTGCGTGAAGGTCCACCACCATTGGTGGCATCCAGGATAGCCACTGTCTTCACGCGAGCCATCTATATAAGCATACAAATAGACCTTTTAGTCTATACTTATAAGCTAGTTATACTTATGTCGATGACATCTTATTACATATCTTTTATTAATTCGATGGAGCATTCCTTAATCCTTAACTTACTTACCCATACCACATGAGGGTGAGGTAGAGAGAGAAAAACCCTAACTCTTAAAATCCTTAATAGAATGTGTGATGAGAAGGGATGAATAAGATGAGAGAGTCCTAAAGGTATCTTATTTTGAGTCAGATCCTAGGACATCGTCTAGGCAGTCACACAATCCGGGAGTCCTCATATTCTGACTAGCGATGCAGAGGAAAATATTGCCAGGCCCCGGATGTGATCCTTTTCTAGACACCTCTGTCTTTCGGAAAATCCTCTAATAACTCCCTTAGGTTCTATAAAGTTTGTAAAATTTAATAATTATTAATGGCTAAGTGAGGAACCTTGGCAGTGCCAAAACAGGTTGTGACAATGAGATACGTACGGGGAAGGCGTCTAGCTTCACCCCTAGGTCTCGTAAGCATACCATGAACAAAGGACAGAGGTATCGAAGACGATACATGGGCTAAAAGGGTGGAATTACCCCATATATATAGGTAGCATTGGGGTTTACAGATCCCACTTTCCATATTTTTATATACGATTAGTCATTTAAAGCAAAGGTAAGAATTAAACAGACTCCTCCTTTCCTTTCTTCTTTCCATTACTCTCCATGTCTATGTATACATGGTTACACATGTATTCCTTTTACTGTTTAACAATTATTCACCAAAATAATAGGAGAAGTGCAACATGTTTTAGGAAGTAATTAATCTCCTTGCTTTTTGCTCTTATAATTCCTAAAGTCATGAGAAGATACTACCACGTTCTTATAATTAGGACTTTGATTTTGCACAAAAGTCATAGGGAAAGCACATCAATATATGATACTTCATTGGAAAATGGATTCTAGATTTTTCTTAATTTCTCTCTTACAATTATCTCATGGAATATTCTTTTTCTTTCTATGTCTATAATTCTCTTCCTTTCCTTTATTATATTCGAGTATACAAAGATTGAATTGAGATAATGTTGTTTGGTGTGTCAACATTGTATTTCCATTCTTCAGCTACATAGTTATTCTTTCAATTATCAGAAACACCATGTATATTATTTTCTCTTGGGAACTTACATATTGTTCCATATTTCGTTTATGTAATATCTCACAAGGCCATTATTATTATTCATGTATGAATTCCTTGTTTCTATTTGACTTGTGCCAAAAGCACCAATGTCACAAAGGTGATTTCATGAATAATACTATTAGAGAATAACAAATCAATTTATACATACAATTTTACCAAAATTGAGGATATAACATTCACCCCTCCTTAAAAGGAATTTTGTCCCCAAAATTCAAACTTGGTAAGATTTAAGGTGAATAGTAACCCAACTTAGTTCCAAACTCTAGGGTTAAGAACCCTTCTTAGAAATCATAAACGTCCTTTACTGATATGCAAATTTCTCACATTATTACTAAGATTGGTACTTGAATTCAATTCAAGGTATATCTGCATCCTTATCATTTACATGATATCATCTCTTGATGATTCCATTCTTATTGATGATTTCATTATTACTTGGTGATTTCTCTTTTCACCTAGGTTTCCAACCTATTATTCATTATTTTCACACAAGGGTGATGTGACACCTCTAACCCTAGTTCATGTCATTAACCTCAACTTAAGACATTTACCCTAATATCTCAATTTTTAAGCATAATGTGTGTCTATACAATCTCCATCCCTCATAATGAGATGAAATGAGCATTTGACTGCAACCCAAACACAAAGTTCATTCCATTCCAAGAGAAGAGATGGTACATCCACATGTTACCTTTTATTTTCACTTTTTAAGTTGAATCATACTCAATATGACTCTAAACTTACTTGTTCTTAATTTCATAGCATTCTTATATTCCATGTCAAGTGTCCATTTTCTTACTCTTAAGTTAGGGCACAACTTTTCTCAAGTTTTCATGACTTCCTCATATCTTTTATATTTACATCTCATGTATCATTACGATCCTTAGTCAAATCCTTTAAGTCTCTAGGGGTATAGGTACTCTTGGAGTGATTTAATCCTTATGCATCAACAGAGTGCCTTTCACATTCACCCATTAGGTCACATGATCCTCATGGAGGTAGCTAATCTCCTGAGTCATGTACCTTAGATAAACCTAACTATTACCCCCCGACCACATGGTCATGTGCATTTAGGGCATATCAACTCCCAACCCATCGGTCATATATACCTCTAATACACCCTACTTGACCCTCGGATTGCATTAGGACTCTACCCTCCTTAAGGATTTCTTTTGAGATGTCACATATTTTAAGCACATTATTCTCTTATATAATTCTTTAACCCAGATTGCCTTCATCTCTCTCTTTTGAGTACACATAATGCAGTGTTGTCCCATAATTGGACTCGGGCCACCTTCCCTCCAGGGCTTGGTGCCATGTCGGTCTTCCCTCCCAGGCTTGACCTCTTGTGATCTTCCCCTCCAGGGGCTTGAACCTAAACAACTGCAATGTGGACTTAGGCCACCTTCCCTCCTGGGCTTGGTGCCTCTCTGGTCTTCCCTCCCAAGCTTGACCTTTTTATGACCTTCCCTCATAGGCTTGGTCTTCCACTTAGGCCACCTTCCCTCCTGGTCTTGGTGCCTTTCTGGTCTTCCCTCCTGGGCTTGACCAGTTGTGTCACTCAGAGATGGCATCCTTGGATTCAAAGAATATAAGTGC
This sequence comes from Alisma plantago-aquatica, assembly GCA_963693085.1. Classification (NCBI taxonomy): domain Eukaryota; kingdom Viridiplantae; phylum Streptophyta; class Magnoliopsida; order Alismatales; family Alismataceae; genus Alisma; species Alisma plantago-aquatica. The sequence continues at coordinate 144,171,783 of OY856412.1, read as the reverse complement.
TCTCATTTTTATATCTTTAACTCTTCACACCTCTAGGTGAGGATTAAGGTTATCTCAATTCTTAAATACGTTTATTCACATACCTTTTCAGGGAAAGTTCTAGCCTAGGGTGCCTTCTTGGCTCATAGGAGGGGGTTAGCTCTCTAGCCACAACCTGATCCCAAGATCTAAGGTTTTGCCTCCCTCCTAGGTCATCTTCCCACTATTGGGTTGACCCACCCCAGGTTGGCACACTAACCCAAAGGTTTCATATATATTCTTTATTTTCTTTCGTCATTATGCGTAAATTTTATAATTATAACATATCAACCCATGTTTAATCAATTTCTAGAATACCCCTTCACGGTTTCTGTCCATTCAGTGAACTTCGGTCACCATCACCAAACTTCTAGAGAAAACACTAGGGATTTGAGCATGTTATATTCCAACTTTCGTTTTCATGGATATATATATCACCATTGGGTTCATATATTTTCTTAAGACTTCTTACATAAGTTTTATGCTCCTCATGCACACATGCATGGGAGACTGAGTTACCTAAACTCATCCCTCTATCTTTCTCATTCTTGATTTCAAGTTTCACATGGGTAGTGTCCCATACCACCACACCATGTTCATTATTTAAGATTACGGTTTTTAGGGTTAGGGTTAGGGACTATACTCTACCTCTCAGAGTTTCCATATCCCTTGACCCACTAGAGTTATCTTAACTCAACCCTTGCTCAATCTAGGGTTTACCTTTTTAAACAATTAAAACCATCATTATTATTATTTTCCCATTACATCTACATAATTATTTCATCATCCTTATATTTACATTAATTGGCGAAGGATGCCTTATTCCTACTTCTTCTCAAAAACCCTAACTTGAAATGAGGAGGGAAATTCCTTTTAGGGTTTATTAAGCAAGAAGATGAGAAGTGATGAATAAAGATGAGAAGGAACCTAAAGGTATTTTATTTCGGACACCATCTTCCAACTTTGGCCAGGCAGGATGCACAGGTCTGGGAGTCCTCGTAAGCCGACTAGTGGTGCAGAGGAAAATCTTGTCAGCCCCCAGTCATGGTCCCTTCTAGTCACCTCATGCTTTTAGAAAATGCCCTAATAATTCCCTCATATTTCTACAAATTACTTGAAATTATAATCTATTAAATATTATTTGAGAAATCTGGGGCTCTGATACCATTTGTAACGCCCGAGCCCATTTCCCAAGGCTCTAGTAGAGTTTTAGGAATGACGACTGTCCCCACATACCACCACTAGCCTTAACTGCACGCTTTGTCCTCACTCATGTGCATGCCAGGATCAACTTCCCGACAGGTCACCCATCCCAGTACTAGTCCAAGCTGAGCATGCTTAACTATGGAGTTCTTAGTGGTGTGCTCCCAAAAAAGGAGGTGCACCTTGGTGATATGGATAGTCCAATCATTCCTTTTAAGAGTGTTTTTATTCGAGGCCTTAAATCCTGGGATGTTACATTTGTAGACCCAATTATTCATATTGAGCAATTTCTCTCTCTTATTGTATGTTTGTGGACCCGATTATTCATATTGAGAAATTTCTCTCTCTTATTGTATGTTTGTAGACCCAATTATTCATATTGAGCATTTTCTCTCTCTTATTGTATGTTTGCATCTCCTATTATTAACATTGAGTAATTTCTCTCTTTTGTCATATGTATGCATCCCCTATTATTCTTTTGAGAAATTAACCTATGTTTATTCATTTTCTTGGTCCTTTGGACAATAGCCTAAACTCTATTCTTTTCTTTTGGAAATCATGGTTCATGTAAACTACTTTACTTTGTTGCTAATATTATGATCATGGATATTCTTTTGGACTCTTTTCTTATGCTTGAGCATGATGGACTTTATTTGGTGATATGTGCTTCTTTTCCCACCATGGTAGTGGATGTACTTCATGGCACATTATGTGACAGATATTTGGATGGATGTTCTCATCCTTCTTATTCTCTTTTACTCTTGTTTATTCTTTTGTTATGCATCATGTGGTGACTATTAGTATAATGTACATGTGTTTTTATGTGGATGTTAAAATCCACACATATGAATGCAGATGTTAAAATTCCTTCATATGAAAATATTTTGGGAAGATGTGAATTTCCTTCTCAGAGAAGATGTGTATCATTTGCTTCTCACTCCACATTCAAATTAGATGTGTATCATTTCCTAATCACCCCACATTTATGGTAGATGTGTTATTTCCTACTTACATGTTTATATTATCTAGTTTTATCACAGGTGTAACACATGGATGCCTTGTTTATATGCTTTATTGCTTCCTTCTTAATTTGTGATGCATATGCTTTTATGCCCCTTTGGGTAATACTTTCTCTTTCATGGGAAGCATTTTATACTTTGATGTCCTTTAATTCATGTATTGCTTAATTTTCTTTTTAGCATGCACATACCAGCCTTTGCTGATGTCATATGTTTTATCTTCTTGTTGGGGTATGCTTCCAACCCTAGGTGGAGGACAATTAAGACATGGCATGATGATGTGGACATAGCTTAAGGAGTTAAAGCTTGCAGTCAATCTTGTTATGGTTTATATTTCCCTCTACTTAGATCCTTATGTTGTATCATACATGTAAACCCTTATGGGATATTATGATGTACTTTTGTAATCTTTTGGGAAAATTCAATATAGTCATTTGTTTAATTCTACTGCTACACTTTGGTTGTTTTGATTACCATGTATTGAAGTTTTTTCACCTATTCCATCATAACTTTGAGCGTATTTGGAATGGATGTTTTATTCTTCAAATTTTTTAATATGGAGTGGATCCCCTCTCGGGTCCCACTCCTTACAAATGTTCAATTCTAATACTCTATAATGGAGAAATCATCCCAATTTCTCATGGAAACAACAAAGGGACAAAGGAACAACTCAAGATTTATAGAAGAGGTGCTTGGAAGATTGAGGAGCCTATATGAAGTCAAGAAGAGTGTGTCCTCTTATAAACAAAACATTTAAAAGGTTCGAGAAAAGGTTGGATCAAAACTCTTTATCACTTGCCTGTCGGGAGGAGGGGAGACTGTTGGGTTTTTTTGAAGGAAGCATGCATGGCGGAAGCAACAAAATAAAATATATTTTCACTCAACCCGCAATAGGATCTCATCGAAAACAGTGTATTCAAAAAGAGTGTTCGCAGGATATACCTTGTCATGGAGCAAGTCTATGATGTCCCACTGTAGGATGGTGTGCAATGCTCCTGGTTTACACGGATGATACTTCCCTCCCATCCTCTGAATACATCGCAGGAAGATCTGGTGGCGTTCCTTTCATGCGGTGATGTATGCCGCTCATAGCGTGTATGGATGGTCGTTAACATCCTCCAAATGCATGCGTCTCAATGCCTGCGTCTCTACTTCATCCACACGGATGGACTGGAACTCCACGTCGTGCTTCCTAAACTGGCAGGAAGGAGTAGCCTCTATGTGATGACGTGCTAGCATCATGATGCTCTCCTTTATCTCCTAAGGATGGTGACTGCTAGGGTTTATGTACATGAGCGTAAACTAAAAAGCCTCTCTCAATATCTACTCAAGACATCAGTCGTCAAGACCCTTTAAATAGGAGATTAAAGGAAGAAGGGTTTCCTAAAACCTTTGGTAAATAGAAAGACTGCATTAATTAAAATGCTCATGGATTAATTAGAATATTCTAGAATTAATTAATTAACCAATTAATCATATTAATTGGTTAATTAATATACGACTCCATGCAATCACTTGGGATGGCTCTATGGGCGTACATACCAATAGACTCCCACTTGCCCTTAGAGCTAGTCACTCCAATTAATTGGCTCAAAATTTTTAACATATTCCTATATTATTCTAATGGATTACATTAACATTTTAGTAATGAATGTGATTTAGAAGAATTCCAATAAAATCCACAATTATACTCCTATTCCAACACATCCTATGTGTGTGACTTGATAGGCTCCAAATTACGTTGGCAGTGATATCCATTATCATATTATGATTTCACAAGCAATGATTGGTATCTAGCAAGACTTCATTGCCACCCAAGTAATTGGAGAAGTTGGAGAACAACTTAACCTATTATTCATGGTTGGTGTTATAGTGATTGTATAGTTCCTTTGTCGCTAGTATCTGGATTGAACTTGAGTTATGGAACCGTCATCCTCTTCAATGTCCAATCCACATTCCTTGAGCCAGAGTAGATTGTCTGAGATATATGTAAGCTCAATATCACATATTGACTCAAATCAGCATGGCCATGCATTTCTCAGTCTCACTTATCAAGTGGCCAGAATATCAAACTCCCATAGGAAGGAAAAATTCCATCTACATCACTCACAGTCATCCCCATGTGTCACAGTGCACCCAAGCACCATATTTATGGCAATCCTTATTCAGGACCACAGTAGATGATGTCAAAGTACATCGAACGACGTGTGATAAGTGTAGTGACTTCATGTCTAAGAACCACAATCATCACCATCACTATGAGATGTAACTCTAACCACCAATCATGGTATCCATCATTGTTCAGGAAAGCGGTATGCGGTGTACGGACGGAGAGGGTACTGCATAGAGTATATGCGGTATGCGGGAGTATATACGGGAGTATATGTGGTTTTTGATTTTTTATTTCAATAAACTAATTATATATAAATTAATATAT